>BGPR01003483.1:5925-30800 GCA_013235015.1 Araneus ventricosus
CTGTGTACTTCGTTCAGTTAACATACTCCGCTCACAACCGATGCGTGCGCGGGTCATTGGTCGCTGGACGTCATCAGAATTCTTCAGTATTTTTCACTAGCAGCTCGACTGTGACTAAACCGTAATTACAAATTCTAAAATTATTTTTTCTCTTCAATGTCAACCTTCTCTGTTAAATGAAACTAAAATCAACTCTCTATGTTATTTGGTTGTGGAGCTATAATCGTTTAAAAAAGATCACAGAAAAAGCTCATATTTTCCTTTCTGACACACCATTAGACCACTATGTGGAGAGACGTAGACGCAAGTCTACGTCAAAACTTTATCGGAAGTATTTCATTGCGGCGCAAAATATTGTAACAGGAGATAAAGTTCTGAATTTAAACGCACTGTGATTCATCTGATAATCTCGTCTATTTTATTGATTTTAATGGGAAAACTTAATAATAAATGGTTATCAGACCTTTGCGATATTTTATTTGCTGTCCACCACCAAAGCAATTTTACCTTTTTGGTGGTAGGTTTGCACCACAGTTCATTCGCCCTCAATTCGAAGCGCCTATCCTAACACTTGGTGCATAATTAGTTGCTATTGCATTCTCGCATTAATGACTTGATGCATAGCTATTGTATTCCCACATTAATGATAATGCATTTTATGAATAACCACCCACAAAGGGCTAAGGAGGGTTGGATTGAATCGATTCCATCGAAGATTCGCCATGCGTTTAGGACTGGTGAAGGCTAAAACTAGTCATCAATCACATAAACTATCATGCAGGCACGATGCCGACGTTTGGAGATTAATATACTGTTACATATATCGATCTCTAACAAAGCGATATCTGTAATTTTTAATTTCGCACTGTCCGAAATTTCGAATCCTATTTAAGTAATTCATGGTGTACCTTCAAAATGTTGGGTAAATCTGATAAAATGCAGCAAAATTTAATTTTCCCTTTAGTACTATACATACATCTCTTAAAAGGATTTTTTTTTTATGTAAAATAAACTTAGTAATAGAAACTCCATTTATAAAATTAAAGAAAATTGTGTCCAAACACTGTTGACCGAGATGAAAAAATGACAATGTCATGATAAAGACGCAAACTCCATTTCGAATTTTTATAAAAGACCTTTTGTAACAATTTTGTTGTTAATTTTATAGATTTGCATTAGACCTGAAAAAAAAGTTTGCTTACTTTTGAAGAAATTTTCTTAAAATTGAAATTGTTTATATTTTCCAGGTTTTTTTCAATTCAAGTATGGAAATACGAACAAATTTGATTGATGCATTGCTTTCTGAATGAGTTGATTAATGCATGTGTTTCTAAAAATTCAAAGCTTTTACCAGCACCCTGAAGCTGAATACTGATTTCAGTTGCCCTATTTAAATACAGTGCTATCTTATCTATATACAGGGTGTCCACACTTATCGTGATCCAATAGTTAATTTCTAAACCGTTCGAGATAGATTCATAATTCCTACTGGGAAAATGCTTTAAATGACGGGAAGAATTATATTTTATGGTTTTCGTGTCAATAAATATATTTCTTAAAAAGTTACGAATTCTAATTTTTTATACGATCCCCAGGTCTTATCAGTCATATATAGTAAAATATTTTTCACACACTAACATTTTAAACAAAAAAAAGTTCCACTCTTCTGCGACTAAAACTGACCGAGTTACGGAGCTTTGAATTTCATAATTTTAAACCTATCAGCGTCCTCGTCGAGGAAGTGTTACGCATTTATTGGTGGATCGTCTTCGAGGCGGCTATTCAAAAGGTGTAAAGTGGTTTAAGTCATCGATATTCAAAGCTCCATAATTCGGTCAGTTTTAGTCGCAGAAGAGTGGGACTTTTTTTGTTTGAAATGTTAGAGTGTCAAGAATATTTTACTAAACATGACTGATAGGACCGGGAAGCTGTATAAAAAATTAGAATTCGTAACTTTTTCAGAAATATATTTATTGACGCAAAAGACATGAAATATAATTATTCCCGTCATTTAAAGCATTTTTCCAACTGGAACTATATGTCTATCTCTAACGGTTTAGAAATTAACTATTAGACCACAATAAGTGTGGACACCCTGTATATAAAAGAGGAAAGTATGTGTGTGTGTTTGTTTGTTTCTTGGTTCTTTATACACGCCTACATCGTTGGACTTATGACAACCAATTTCGCATAGTGATGGATTAGCACAAGAGGGAGCTAACGCCGTAAAAATTATTTTAAAATTCGAATTATATTTTTATTTATTTAATTAAAAAACGAAAATTCAGCTATTTTTAAACGTTTTTCGCCAATTACTTCTGAAATACTTATAGTACAAAAATTATTTTTACATCACCTTAAAGAGCAAACAATTATCTGTTTAATGATACCAATTTAATTGTTGTACAATTTTTTCTCTGACTGTAATTAACGTTTCAAAATTCATTTTACTCAAATTGTAACAATGCTTTTATTGTTATAAAATTACGTTCAAACCAATTTATTGTTTCATCAAATCCTTTATTCACGTGTTTTCAACATATGTAAGTTAAGAAAATATTGCTTTTTTTGTCAAGGTAGACTTCTTAATTCCACTGTTATTTCGTAGCATTCACTTAACTTCCGTTTTTATATCGTAGCTTTTAATATGCTCTCAAATATCCAATGGCGTTAGTTTAGTTACTACGAAGCTTATGATGTCTAGATGTGTCATCAATGATCTCCCTTCTCCCCACCATCCTCCATTTTCGAGAAAAAAGGACTTCTCCACTGTACATTCTGACCGTTCCCCAGACCGATTTCGACAATTTTTATTTCATATGAAAGCTTTAGACCCCTAGATAACATATCATCAATGGTTGCCTCCCTCATCGCCCTTCAATTTCATGATATATCGCAAAATACAACTTTGGCAGAGTTCCTTAGTATCTACAACCGCCATTTCGCTAAGTTACAAGCATGGCCACACAGGCTTTTAACATTATGGGCGAACAGCTGGTCGTCGAAGGTGACCAGCCTTTATTTGAATTTAAGTTTCATGATGTCTTGTTGACTCGTCAAAGATCGTTCGAATACAGTAATAGATTAAGTTTTAATTCTAATCACATTTCCAACACAATGCCATTTTTTCCTAATGGTATGCGCATACACTATGATTTTGGGACCACCGTTTATACAAAATTCACTGTTTTATTTTTAATAGAGTTGAATTTTTTTTGCACAGAAGATGAGATTTATTTTCAAAAAGTGCATTTAAAGATGCTAATTGCAACTGTTTTAACAGCCTCCAGCTTCTTTGGCAATGCTTCTTCCAGTGATTTACTTTTCAGTTTCCAGCTTCTTTAACAACTATCCCCGGATTATTCATTTTATATTCTGAGACGCTGTTCTTTCAAATTAAGCAATCAAAGAAAAGAAACCGTTGTTAAAGATCTCTTGATAAAAAAAGTTTGTTTAAACATTTGCTTTAATTAAATTAAATTTTTATTCAATATATTGGGGAAATTTTAGATCTTTTGCTCTTTGGTGGGATAAATTTTATAAATTACTATCTTCTTAAGTCCTTGACTTAAGAATTTATTTAACTTCCTAATTAGATGGCCCATCCTATTTGAGACATTCGTTTTTATTTCAATCATTATAACAGCTTAAATGATACCTGAGATGCTTAAGCGTGTCAAGGTGATTTTTGTCGTTTGAATGAATTATTTCTTTGAATTTATTACAGACTAGCTGTTACCCGCGACTTCGTGCGCGAAGAATTTGAATTATTCTTTTTTTTAATTCACGAATGTAAATGTTTTTTTGCATTTTGAAAGGCGAAAGGAAAAGTTCTGACGGTTGATAATACTTAATTGGACGGCTGACGGGAGTGTACTGTACATGTATGCTGATATAGTTATGTAAATTGTTTATCTATGATGATATACTTTTGTATACCACGTTATTTGCACGGATGTAGAGGTTGTGTGGGCTGTACACACGTGAACAGGCCACATATAGTTGCCCATGGGAAAAATATGGTTTTTCCAAATGTACGCCTGCCACTTTCAGTGTCTGACCCTGAGCCTCGCAAATGATATTTTTACAGAGATTTGTTACCTTTTGAACTGTGATGATAAATCCTTCGATGTTATCGGAAGGCGTGGAATTAAAACACTCTCTCTTCTCCCTATATCAGTCATAACAGTAGCTTTCACGACGTTTGTACCTAGGTGTGTAATTTTTAACTGTGTGCCATTGCGCAGTCTCGGTATATCGAGGTTACGTATTAGTAGTACTGGCACACCGACTATCATTCTAGGCTTATCGGAAGGTGCCCCTGACAATTAACACTGGCAAAAGCCCGCGCTCGAAACAGTAATTTGGCTTGAATTTATTTCTATAAGAATAAAAAGTATTGTGAGAAATTACGTTAAAAAATATTTTTAAACCTTTATAGCAATCGGAGAAAACATTTCATCGCAATGGAATTAATAGCATTAAAAAGATCATTTTCTGGTCTTTAAAATGGCATAAAAATAATTGTTGTCTAATAAAGATTTCAGAAGTTATTGGCAAAAAACGTCTAAGCATTAGGCTTAAAAGCGGCTAATGTTCGTTATTTAATTAAATATCTTAAGAACTAATTAACTCTGAAAGTTGAAAATAGCACCTTGTGTGTAAATTTCATGTCGCTACCGTTCACCGTTTAGGAGGAGTTCTTGTGACCGACCGATCGACCGACAGACAAACAGATACATGTAAATTCTGCCTTATTTTATGGATATTTATAAATATAAGCAAAATTTTCAGAAATAAAGGTAAATTAGTTCAAAGTCTAACCATTTCCTAGCAACTGAGTAGCTATAAATTTGCGTTATTTCAAAATCGTCTGCACGTAAAATTTAAAAAATTAATAAAAATTGAATGAAAAATGTCACAGAAATAAAATGAGTATCATTGAAAAGGCAAAATTTTTATCTTTAAGATGGTATAAAAATAATTTGTGTCGGACAATTTGTTCCGAAGTTACAGCGGAAAGAAGGATTACGTGATATTTGATTTTAAAAATAATTTATTCCACATGTTTTCGCATTCCTGAAGGATCACGTGACAGTCGATTGAAAAATAAAATATTCTTCATCGAGAATCGCCGAGTCAATGGGCTTTGTTAATTATTTAATTGTTGTCTGAACTTTTAAAAATTAATAACAATGGAAGGGAAAATGTTACAGAAATGAAATTGGTATCATTGAAAAGGTAAAAATTTGAACTTTAAGATGGTATAAAAATATATTTTGTCAGACAATTTGCTCCGAAGTTACCGCGGAAAAACGGTTTCGGTTAATTTTTAATTAACTGCCTGTTTAATTAACTTTTGGACTTAAAAAAGTTCATAAGTGTCTTCCCCTTGTCTTAAATAATAAGTGTACAAAATCTGGTTGAAAACCGTCCATTGGTTTAGGAGGAGATGTGGAACATAGCCACATACCCACATACATACCCACAATGACTTTTATTTATATTAAGATTTAAGCATCGAAAACTTTGTAAACTGAAATTCGATGCGCGAGTCAGAGACGCCATTGTATGCGAAGGGTTAATGTGACTCAGACAAACCTTTTCACAGGGAGGTTAAGCGATTTCTCATTTATTATATTTAAAGTGACTATAATAAAACCTGGGACTTATGCCTATCAGTTGTCGAATATATAAGCACATATATCTGGCTGGTTGTAATGTTCCGAATAAATTTTGTGGAATTTCATTTGGTTTGGTTTTACTATATATCAGTTTTATTTTGCAATTTTACAGTATAGCAATTTTAGTTTGCAGCAATCTTGCTCTGTAAGTTTGACACGGCAAGACCGCAAGTTCACAACAAGAATGCAGCAAGTTAGTTAGTCACCACGCGTCAAACTTGCCACAAATTTGTCTCGTCAAACTTGTACAATATCATATAATATTTTATAATATTAAACAATATCGGGCAACATGTTGTGCTACTTGGGATAATGTTTTTCAACTTATTGATTCTTAGCAGAATGCATGTTATAAATCTTAAACGGAAATAATAAAAATGCAGTGTTTAAATGATGTTCAATATAGAATTGGATACAGAATTGCATTGAAGAGTATATTTCTGATTGTACTTGGTGGCAGAATAGTTGTATAGTTTAACACTGAAGTCAAAACTCTTTTACAAAATGCATTTACTTTCCTTATCCTACGTGAACGCAAGCACAGGAATGGAAAAATTGAAGATTGTCTTTTGCAGGGTACATATTTTTTGATCGTTTTGTGGAGAAGTCGCAGAGGTTTCGGCCGCTGAGTGACTGTTGAAATGATAGAAATACTTATTTGTGCTTCTTTGTTTTCCTGTGAACTAAGTGAAGTATTGTTTTCGTATATAATATGCAGTGTGGCAATTTACTTGTTGGGAATACATTTTCATTGAAAGTCGTCAAAAAGATGTGTTTGAATTGCATTTAATTAGATAATAACGAAAAGTCACCTTAACATCATAATGATTATCAAGCAGTCTAAGTCGATTTTCTAAAGTGACAAAAAGTGTGAGTATGTTATGTTGCAGTAATCGAATATTTTATTGGGATTGTATGAGTGTATGTGATTTCTCTCTGGTCCATCATCTCAGTGTGCAGGTTTTATTCAAGAGAAGTTAAAAGTCAGGAAAAGTAGTTAATAATAAAAAAAAACAACAATAATTCTGCCATTTGCAATTTTTTTTGTTTACAAACATTTAGTTTATAAGCATAAGTTTGATGAAATTTGTTTTTTCAAACTCAAATTGCAGTTTATCGAAGTTCTATAGATTAGTGTAGACAATATCTGAGGAGTGATTCACAAGTGTAGGTTCGGCATATAGAAACAAGTCATTTTTAGAATAGAATACGGGGTCAGAAACGCGAAGGGCGACTGCTATAGGAGGATCTTTGCGAGTGAATAAAGAAAAAGAAAAGGTTACACCAGATAAAGATTACAACCCAGATTTAATGGAATGCAAATTCACAATAGCACAAAACACATTTATATGAGTAACAACATATGAAGCGTGTATCATTTTCGACGGCAGGTCCTTTGAACACTTACTTTAAGTATTCCAAAAGCCTGCTGTTGGCACTGCATCCTACTTACTTTTGTGTCTGTCGACTTGTAATCTTATTATTCATGTGGGTGGTTAATTTTCCACGTAGTTAGTTTGAATGAGTTTAGATGGCAGTACGAGTCAGCCGCAGTTAATGACGTAATAAGTCCTTGAACGGATCACGCGTCGCTTGGGTGTGAATCTTCTTGTGGGGTGTTTAATCGTTAGCAGACGGTTCTGGTATCTAGAAGGAAAAGTCTTGTCTGCGAGCAGCAAAGCACAGCGACGCAGGGCGTGGCCATGGCTTGGGCGTATAATAATAGTAACTTTCTTTAACTTTAAAACTCCTCGTAAATCTCATGTGTTTATAATTCATTTATATGAACCTATGCAAATAATAGTAATGTCTCTAATAAAGCTATTTACTTTTCTAATATTGAACTGTTCCTTTTCGTACCCTTTTTTCTAATTTGGAGCTGTTTAAAGGTATGATTCTCGCTTTGGATGCGAGAGGTCCCTGGATAGTATCCTATATTCATGCAACTATGCTGTTGTGCTATTGTGAATTTCTATTCCATTAAATCTGTATTGTAAGGCTAAGCGCATACAGGCAATTCCTTCCGCAACTAAACAGTTTAGTCGGGTTGCCTGCACCGCGCGATTTCACGGCGACTAAACTGTTTAGTTGCGACGGGTGCGCATACATGCGATTTTTAATCTCTTTCGATTCTTCATTTTTGGATGCTCTGGCTGTCTTTTCACGCACTGCGCACGCGCTGGGAGCTCCAAAATGATTTTTTTTATAGTGATACAATTTAGTTTTTCTCAAATTCATTTTCAGCTAACACCCTCTCACGAAGCTATCATTTCAATGATTAGACTGAATGGTGAACTTTCGTTTTTATTGATTTCTTTCTTTATCAAATGTTTTGATGATCATTACTAGTAATAGGCGAGCTCTGTACATAAGCCTATAATTCGAATTTATTAGGTTAATTTTAGGTCAAAACTGAAATCGTGCTCATTTCTGAATTGTTTTCGTTAGTTAAATACGTCCGTATCTTTCAAGCGCCAGCGAATTATCTTTAAGGCCTATAATTAACTCAAGAACTCGCTCTTAGCTCCTGTTCTATGTATTTAATTAAAAAATAATTACACAATTTTTGCACTCTAGGTGCTGTACATATATTTCTTTATTTAAATTACTTTTTTATTTATTGGAATAACTAATATTGCTTTATACATCAAAATTATTTACTGTTTATTAATTAATTACGTAATATTCATTAAAACTTTAAAATAAATCTTTATCTCTTGTGTTTGTTTTTAAACCCAATTTTTCTTAATTCGAACTTTTGGATACATCTAATTTTCATTGTGGATCCCTCAGTTTCAAATTAACCAAATTCGAATTTGATATCAATATTCAATTTAAAAATAGTTCGCGGAACAATTTATCAAAGTACATCAGTTTTTTCAGAGTAAAGTAGCCGACTACTACTCTACTGATAATAAAGGAGAATGTGTGTGTGTGTGTGTCTTGGCGCTCTACAGGCCAAACCACTGGACTTAGAGCCACTAAATTTGGCACAAACATACTTTAGAGGGTGGGAATGTGCACCTCGGAGCCCTTTTTAAAAATTTTAATTAGAATTTTAATTAAATATTAAGCAAAATTTTCTCGTTTTTCCTTTATAAGTTCCGAAAATATTACAGCATAACGCCATCTTGAAAGTGCAAAAAATTACCTTTTCAATGATATCAATTAAGTTGCCGTACAATTTTTTCTCTAATTTTAATGAATTTTTAAAAAATATTTTTTGGCATAATTTACAACAATACTTTTCATTGTTGCAACGCAATTCAAACCGTTTTCATTGTTTAAACAAACATTTAATTGCGTGTTTCTCCATCATTGTTGAAAGATAAGGCAATATCTTAATGTTGAATGCTACGTTTTGATCAGCACATTTTCATCCAGTTAACATGAGGCTGGAAGTAAAATGTGCCGCGCCATTTTAAAGTTAAAATCTAATATATATTTTGCAAGAGGAACAAGAGTGAAGTTGATGCCAACAATGTGCAGTTTGATGTTGCATGACACAGCCAGTCACTTGACTCTATTAGGGACGTTCATGCAGACAACGAACAGAACAGGTGTAAATCTACTGAAAGAACATGGATTAAATGTCTATCACAATTTGAAATTGTTAAGGGAACAATGTATATTAAATTATGCATAAGAGTTTCCATTGAAATTATATTCCCGGTGAACAAGCTAGTCGCCGAAGATGGCTAGTACACAATGAATACGAAAAACATAGAATGCGACACGATTCTAAATATCACTAGCTCATTCCAAAAAGCGCACATCACTATAATTTAAATATTTTGTCTATTATTGAAGTATATTGAGTAAATAAATGTTTCATATTTAACAAATGTTAAAAAAAATGTTTCATAGTTTTCAAATGTTTACAGGTCACATGAGTTAGATTAAGTTTGCCCAAGTGACAGCTTCGCTTGTGACTCAAAATTTTCTTTTCACTCAAATTTTGAAACGTAAAATGACTACGTTTTCATTGAAGTCTTTTAAAAAGTCCTATTCAATGATATCTCATTCATCGCTTAGTTGAGAAAAAGGAATGTTGACAAAGAGAGATAAATAATATAAAGGATAAAATTAAAATTACTTATTTCAAAGCATCTGAAATATCAACTAAGAAAATACCAATTAAGCTAATTAAAATTATGTAATAAAACACATGCATTATTAATAAAAATGGAGTAACAATTATTAAAAGTATGCAAAATTATTATTTATTTTAAAAGTAATAACTGATAATAAATATAGCGCAGGCCTTCTTTCTATACACTCAATCAATAATTCCGTATCAATCCTAATAATCTCAGCCGTTTTTAGAGCTAAATTATTTTAAGAATAGCGCACGCTTCTTTAAAACGCCGTTAAATAAATCTTCGTCTAGTTAACGCGCCAATTTCTGAGCTCGCTTTGTGACCTTCACCCCTTGAATGAACAGAGCAGAGCAACTATTTAGTTGAATGTATGCGCGCTCCAGTAGAAACCCATGTACTTTACGATAGTTGTGCGATTCTTTAATCAAAAGACGATCGCTGTGGTTTTACGACTGTTTAGTTGCCGAACTATAAAGTTGCATGTATGCGCACTCTAACTTGAGCCCATGGTCTTTTAACATGCAACTAAACTGTTGCCCGATTAATAATTGCATGTATGCGCATAGCCTAATCTGGTGTATCTTGTCCTTTTTCGTTATTCACTGTCAAAGAGCCTTAACACATTTGCTGCCACTATTGAGGTCTGAGATTCGAACCATCTAGCAAATTAGATGACACCTTTTCCGCTATCTCTTAACCCTTTGCGGCGCAGTGCGCCAGCTGATGGCACACCTAATTTCACTCACTTCTAAACCGTAAATGGAAAACTATAAATGGAAAATAATAGGTTTAGGATGAGGCTAATAGTACTCCTTTTAGAATGTATATAGCAGTCTTATGAAATTTCTTTTCGGAATAGGAATTATTAGAGCTAAAGTTTGGGACACTTTCTTAACTCAGAGATTCAATTTTAGCAAATTAACTCGAAAATTTTCTCCACTATTCTTGAAGTTTTAAGTTATGATTTTCTGTAAGATTCAACAATATTTTTTGAGTGTATCAAGGTGGTTGTGTCTAAGGAGATTCTCATATGAGGGGGGTGACCCCAAAGGGGGACGACCCCCCCTCGGAGTGAAGCGTTTTTTTAAAAAAAATTATAGATTCTAGGTCTAGACAATAAACTAAACCCATTCATGATGTTGTTCATCATATTTCAAAAATTTAATGCCTTGCGCCGCAAAGGGTTAACTACAGCAGAGAAGGGGGTCATCTAATTAGATAATAGGTTCTGGACACGCCAGCGCGTCGGTGGCAGTTGAATGTGCGAAGTAGCAGCAATCCCCCTTCGCTTTTGCGACTCCATGTTCTATTGTAAAAATGATTTGTTCTTGCATGTCTGACCAACCCATAAAATTTTTCTAAGGGTTTTTGATTATATCTGTATATTGATGAGAATTTGATTATTACATATTAACGATGTAAAATAATAATGCTGTATAATTGTGCATTTTTCCAGGATAGAACGCCAAAGAAAATTTTATCAAAGAGAATATTGTTTCATATCCCTAAAAATGAAATGCCCATTGAAAAATCTATATATATGAAACGCTAACATACGAGGCACAGAAAAGAGGTTAATTTCTCTTTTGCCGATTGCAACGATCGGTTTGTTTACAAAACAAAGCCGGCAGCCTCCTCCATGTTAAGCATAATTTCATAATCATAACCTGTTACTCTATTCGTTCTGGTGTAAAATAATTTTTTCTCGAAAAAAAAGTTTAAGATGAAGAATTCACAGTATTTCTTACAATATAATGGAACTTTGGATGATGGGCTTAGGCTATCCAGAGAACGTTTAGATCAACGTCAAAATAGTTTCAGCGAAGATAAAATAGTGTCAATTCACAAATTGAGGTGAATATCATGGAGATTATTATTGTGAACATTCTACTCAGCTATTTTTATAAGCTTTTATTCAACTTGATTGTCGTGCCCTCAAATCTTGAGATCGATTTCTTACCCACTTCCAATCGAGCTACAGCTTTGAAATTTAGCACAGTGATGGGTTTCCGGTGACAATACATTATTATGCAAAAAAATTTGCAATCTATACCTATTTTAAACCTAACAAAATAATATTAAAATTTTAGTCCTATATTTGGGCGATAAAGTCTGGAAGGTGGTAACTTCACGTTACGTAGGGTTGTAACAAAACTTAGATCAAAATTCGCCATTAAAAATATAAGATGATAGAGCTATTCTCAGAGAAATAGAGCTTTTAGATGTTCTTTCTTACATATCTTTTATTATAAGGACAATCTTTGAGGTACCTACTATTTGAAATATGATAGCGTTTTTAAAAAATCTTGTTTATAGTAATCATTCAAATAATAAAAACACATGCATGCATTCAGTTTCTAGCTAATATCCTTAATCAAAGAAAACCTTCAAATTTTTAACTATCTGCATAGCGATATGATGTTCATCATGATGATATGATGATCAATGTTCAAAATATTTTTTCGATTGATATTGTTTGAAAATGCCAAATGTTATAATAATTTATAACATAATTTATTTAAATTTATTAAATTATATTAATAATATAATTTATTTTTACAGATCTGGACATTTTACATCACCTTATGGAAAACCTATAACTACCCAACCTACCCGAATGGGTGTAAACCCGAATTGCTGCCGTATATTATCGTATTTTAGAGTATATTTATCAAAAATACTTTTAACTTTGATATTTTTTATAGAATGGTTGTCGTAATTGTCTTTGCGTTTTAGTTTATTCTAGGGATTAAGATTATTTTGGTCATTGTGTGTGTGCGTTAACTTTTCTCCCTCAATTTTCGCAAATGACAAGAAATATTTTTGTGTCTCATTTTATTTGGTCCATATAATTTGATTTCGGATATAATGTATGGGGCCGGCTAGAATTAATTAATATAATAAAACTTCAAATATATTGATTTCATGTGTACAACACATAACTAATTTTCACCTGAAGGTGAAATAAGTCGCCAACTCTGATTCCTAATTTTCACCTGAAGGTGAAATTAGTAATCATCAGAGTTGGCGACACTACTCTCACCAGGAGGTTGGCGTAGAGTCAGTAACTTGCCTTCCAGGCATAGAACGGACAGTTGATTGAAAACCCGGTAATACTCTCGCTCAGCATTAAACCAATCGTTGTCAACTCAGGTCTGAGCGTGGCAACACTTTGCATCCAGTTAAATAACACTCATGTCTTCTTCGAAGGTGTATCCTGTTATTGGGATGATTGTTTATAGGAATACTTGTTCTTAGGAATACTTGTAAACGGCTTAATATCCTTATGAGAATTCTCGATGATTCTGGCGAGCTCTAAAATTAACGATCTTCTATGAAAATAACGTTTTATTTTTATAGTAATTTTCGGAATATCCTTAAATCGTACTACTTTATGCTTCTATAATAATTATTATTTTAAAAAGTTACAGCATGTACACAGTGGAACCTCTTTAGTACGTTTCTCACTAGTACGTTGTTTTTCCATGGTTCCGATCAGCCGGCAGGGGAAACATGTACAGAAGAAATAACAACCAAATATTTACATATTTTTCAGTGTTACTTTCTAAAAGCCATATAAAATGACCTTTTTAAAATTTACATTCATTACCACGGGTGACGCTAGTGGGGGAACCGAGGGGCCAAGGCCCCCCCCCCCCCCCGTCGGAGAAAATTTTTGTATCCCGTCGGGAAAAAATTTTGTACGGGGTATTCAACTAGTTGATAAATAAATATCTGGCGAAAGTTTGAGACCAATTTCATTACACTTGTCTCCCCGTACAGCAGGTCGTAACCCCGGTCTGGGAGACTGTCTCCCCCGTCGGGCAAACTCTAATGCCACTCCTGTTCGTTACCTTAAATATATTGGGCGATTCATTTTTTTGTCTTCTGTGGACCTTATCACCTCTTGCCTTCGAACTTATTTGCATTGAAAGAGATTTAAAAATTTCTGTTTACTTCAATGACCCTTCAAAATAAAAGCACGAACGATGAAGTTCTAATAGGTATTTCAGACGATTTCAAGAAATGGAGCATTTTTGTAGGCGTTATTATTACGTTATTTCATAAGTAGTGTAATTTTGAATTAAAATTTAATGTGCCTCAGAGATTACAAAGATTGTATCAAATGCTTATATGTTTCAAAAATAAACTATTGTATATTAAATTGAAAATTATATATTAACTTTTGAGAGGGAAGGGTGCGAATATTTTGGCTGGGGTGTAAGTAAGTGTACTGGCCCTGCGTACAACAGAGCTTATCAAAAGGCGAGTTCTTATATCAGACGACTCTAGATATTCTCAGTCTTATAGATTGTTCACAGACGATTTTCGGAAGAGAGAAGGCGGAGCTCGTGGCATGGAATGTATAGATAGAGACAATGTCGGAACACAGATACTGCAATGGCTCAGTAATAAGAATTATATTTATTGTTATACTTTCCTGTGATAAAAATTCAAGAAAGAAGAAACATGTAGATATTATTACTCAGGAAGTGTTATTGCAACAAAAGCACAGTAATTATCATTAAATGCTCTGCAATTATTTAAAATTTAAAAAAAAAAACGTTCTAAAATATTTTAAATTTCATTAGTATTGTTTGACATATTAAGTATAATAATATTTAGAAATTTTTATGAAATCTTATTAAAGAGCACACTTAACTTAAATTGTATGTCTAAAATCAGAGCCGGCCCGAAAAAAAGCGGGGCTTTGAAAAAATTTCGTATAACTAAAAAATTTATTACTTTTTGCTATTTATTGTATTGCATAATTTGATAAAGTTAGGACTAAAGGAATGCATGAAAATGATAAATAATTAAATTATTTTTATAAGGTTACTATTTCAATCACACAAAAATCGTTAATAAATAAAATACAATTGCTTTCTAAATGTAATTTGGTATGCGACTTATTAGAGTAGTTTACAAGACGTATTTTTTCTTTTATAGCAAATTCGTTGATGATACTATCACGATTCAGTTTTTCGGTTAATTCGGATTTGATAGGTAAAACGACTAAGGTGGTCAATCGTTCTTCACTAATGCTAGATCTCATGTAATTTTTTTTTATTATTTTTAATCTGGAGAAAGATCTTTCTGCAGATGCGCCATTAATTGGTAAGGTCAATATAATTTTAGAACAGAAGCAAAATTTAGATACAATTCAAACAAATTATTTTTAAATAAATATTGTAAGATTTGTAATATTGTGTCCTGGAAGGTAAAACTTAACGGCAAATTTTGATTTCGTTAAATAAAGCAATGGCATTCATTTTCGTTTTACAAAATCTGTCAGCGGTGCAGGGCCTTGTGCGCTCGTACCGTTCGAAACGTCCACAGGTCGGCTTTGGCTAAAGTAATTAAGTCATTGCATTTTGAACAAGATTCGACAGTACGTCGTTCTGGAGCGGCCTCTTGGTCAACTTACTAAAGAGCTTTTTCTGTATAGGGTTATTCAAATCAATTGCTCTCATTACAAATGGCTATAACAGTGATGGCGAACCTTCTTGAGAAGTGGGTCACATTTCGTTCATTATTTTTTAAATATTAACCCGTGGGTCGCTAAGTCAGTGGAATCACTTGGAAAGGGTGGGTGGTCAAATGGGTTAGGAAAAATTTGAAAACAGCGAAAATTTGTTAACAAAATAATTTGACAGTCGACCCGATCCTTCTTTGTTTTTTGTTCCCGCTTTTAAAATCCTCTAAAAAATTTACTCTTCCTTTTTGTTTTACAACTTTTATTTTTGCAACTGAAGAGCAAAAAATAAAGGTCGGCGTCAAAAAATTGATATTAGTGGCAGTGGCGGCGATCCGAGGGGGGCGAGGGCGGCAGTTGCTTTCTCACTTTTTGCGGGGAAAAAATTATTTCATTTTAGTTGTCTAAAACCACGAATTATATATAAAAAATTAGTGTCTAGGAAAGCTAATTAGTTATGTAACGCAATTTTTAAATTTTGTTTTTTACGCCCTATACCCACGGGTACTTTTAGATGTCTATAAATATTTTTGCCCCCTCCCCTTTTTCACCCAATCGCCGCCACTGATCAGGGGGATGATACCATGAATTACCGCTCCAGGTGAAATCATGCCCAATGGCGCCTCTGCACTGAGTATTTGAACGACGCTTACGCCAAGGCTGCCAATTATTTCAACAAACACAGCGGGTTGGTGTTCCCCGTTCTAAGATGCAATGGGTATGCGCGTTAAGTTTATGACAGACTGTCATGACTCAGACGAACGTGCAGTGATACGATAGAAAATCAGTTAGCCAACATCCACTTGGAAATATTTTTTGACGTAGACTTACGTCCTACTATAGAGGTCTAATGGCGTGTCGGGAAAGGAAAAAAATTATGACGCTTTTCGCGCTAAAGTTAAACGCTTATAGCTCCGCAGCCAAATAACATAAAGAGTTCATTTTAGTTTCATTGAACAGAGAAAGGAAACATTGAAGATTGCAAAAATAATTTTAGAATTTGTAATTACGGTTTGGTCACAGTCAAGGTTCAAAGTTGGTGAAAATCATGAAGAATTTTACATAGATAGAGTCACATAGTCACACTAGACTAATATTCACTATCGACAATAGAGTTAATTGTCACATAGAGCTAATTTAGTCACAGTTGAGGTAAGTAAGTCTACGCCCCTCAATCCAGCGGCCGTTTCGCAGAGACAGCCTCCCGTCGATTTTTTTTATAGATTCGACATTGGGATATTTATACTTTAACTTTTTAATATTTTCGATTGTCTGTTCTCTCTGTTAAAGTATAAAATAGAAGTTTGTAAAAATCAAACGCGTGGTCAGTGTCTAACCAGCTGGTCATAGGTTCGCCACCACTGGGCTATAACTTTCTTGTAAACAGCGACGCAAGAAACAATTTGAACATAATACAGAAAGTTGGGTACGTAATCTTCCTTGGCTACACTGGCAGCATCCATGTGACAGTCCATTTCACGTCAGGCACTATGTAGCATGTTTACAGCCGTTAAGACACGTTCGATGGCCGTATGCATTTCTGCATATGGCTATCTAAATTTTCTGAAATTACTCCTTAGGCCTTCATTTCATTGGGATATGTTATAGATTCTGTCTTAACTCCTTCTTTGCCTGCAATAGTGAACGAACTAAAGGTACGCATAGAGAATGCTTCACATGGGAGTGAAATAGATAACTGCACAGATGTTGCCCTTGTGTTCAAGAGAAGTCACATAAGGCAATCATTGCCCACCGAAATAAAACTTAAACTCTTTTCTGCATTGTGTTCGAATTTTTCCTTCTTATCGCTGTTTACAGGAAAGTTATTACCATTTGTAATCGATGCAATAATTTTGAATAACTCTGTAATATAACCAGGTTTTGTTTAGAATGGCTTCTTACGGAATAAGAGACAAAGTTTTGACACTACACGATTCACTTATTCAAAGTGTGCTTAACAAAGGAAAACAAAAGTTACAGATTCTTTTAGAGGTCTTTTAAGAAAGTTAAAATATCATGACAATGTATGGCTGAAAAATATTATGCCAAATTCAAAGACCACCCTATTGGTACAAGATGCCCTAAAATATTCATACGATATCTTTGCGATGATGTGCGGCAATCAGAATATCGTAAAAACATTGTGGAGATATAATAGGACAAGTTTAATAACAGAACGTACGATATGAATGCAGTGGCAGACTAAAAATTGAAATGAGATCATACGCGAGGGTTAGCTAAGTAGTATCAATAATGCAACAGAGGTTGTTTTCCTGTTACGAGAGTGTTGTTAGAGAAGAAAATTTTTGTGCGCAATCTTTCGAAGAATGTTTTGATGGCATTTTATACGTAGAGTTACAGTCGCATGGTATTTAAAAAATGAACGAATTCTTGTATATACAACATTTTATTTTGATCCAATTAGATAATTTTCTCTTCAGTGCAAAAAATGGTTCACTGAAAACTTTACACAGTTCATATAACGAAAAAAAAATTACACATTTTTAGGGTTGCAAATGATCACTATGAAACTTTCCATCAAAGTAAAACAGCATGTAAAAAACGATCTCTTAAAGGACACAGAAACAGAGCAAAATGAATATTTCACTAGTACAACATTTAAATTATTACTTAATGCTGAAGGCAATTTCGTAACGGGTTTATTAAGATTTCAGGCCACTGTAGAAAAAACATAAAAACACAAGAATACATATAAAATATCTATTATGAAAGTAAGATAACGGCATTGCATTAGAAGTGATTAATTACAAAATATTCGGCTATACATTTAGGCACGACTGAAGACAAGTGCATAGGTGCTGATGTTTTTCATTACTAGCTAAATTGTAGGTACTTTAGATTGTCCACAGGAAAGCGTTAAATAAAATTATCTGGAATGACAAATTAAAGAATGATAATTATCATTATAGAAAATTCAATTTTCGTTCATGAAATTTATAAAAAATTGAAGCGTAGTTTTAAAGAAGTACACAGAAGCATATCTTTCTTAATGTAAATTATAATATCTCATGACAGGAAAAAATCATACTTTTAATTGAGAAATTGAAATAAAATGAAAACTTAAAGTTAAATTGAAATATTATGAACATATAAATTAAAAGAATCTACGAAGGAATTTTTAAATGATAATATAATTTACCTCATGAAAACATTTAAAGATTTAATTTTTTTGATTATTTGCAAGTTTTGATTATTATCGATTTGCTTGATTATCTGTAGCAAAACTGCTTCTAAGAAAAATTATCATTTAGAACTTTATTAACTATTAAGATGACTATATAAAGAAATTACGATAACTATTAAAAACAACTTTTTAAAAATTTATATAGCGATTAATTGCTAAATTATACGTTCAACTATTTTTCTAAGATTTCAATAACTTTTTTTTGTAGATAAGAAAATTTAAAAAAAATTATCGGACTTACAATTTTTAAATGACATTGAAATTTAGATTTAATCTTTTTCTAGAAGAATTATATATTTTTATGATTACGAGTAAAAGTTCAACTTTTTGTTGAAAAGATTTTTATATGTTTTGAATAAAAGAAATGTGTGAGTAGCTGATAGTAATCTGGTAAAAGATGAAATTCTCTCTTTGCTTACGTTAAGAGTTTTGAATTTTGTTCTCGGTTTAAACAAAATCAACTTTTTTTTCGAAAAATATTTATATTTTTTGACTTTTTCTATTTGAAGTTGCTAGTTATCAAGCTATAGTCATTTGTGACATATTTTCATGCATTATCGAAAGAAAGACATAAACGAATTAAAGTACAGCGTGTTGTCGAAGGTGCAATATTTACAGGTATGAAATTTCATTTCGAATTCGGCCAAATCTTAATCGATGGCTAAAGAACTTGCCAATTCATCGGCATTTTGACCTAAATTTTATCGTATGGAGATTAAATATTTCTCAATTGCATTGACAAATCGGAAAGGAAGATGTTAAGTTCTGTATGTCGTGTGAAGACAACTTTATTTCATAAAAGCATCGCCAAATCGGAAAGGTTTCAGCGTACAAAATGTCGCCAAGTATTCCTTTCACCAGCAAGAAAGATTTGACCTCATTGCGTGGAATGAAAACAGTTAAAAATTGACTTTTTTATTGATCATCTCTTTTATTTTGATTTTAACATGTGTGCAGTATATACTGATGTCTGCTTAGCTGCCTACTGAAGGGAAACTGAACTTATATTTGCATAAAAACATCAAGAAATAGCTCTCTAATATTAGAATTCTTCTATCCGTGAAATCACAGATATACGATGCAAACATTTTGAAACGAAAATAACACTCAGTGTGCACACAAAGTAACAATATTCTCTTTGCTATCACTTGTGGTGATCGCTTTATGAGAACACAGATGAATATACAGTGAATGCTGCAAAGCCAAGCGGATGAACATTTCTTCATAGGTCAATGTGATTGAATACAAGCTTCATGGAACATGTGAGGTAGTTGAAAACAAATATTTCATTGCAATTATGAAATCCATTTGTTCGTTACTAATTATAAACTGTAGTTATTTATAAGTACCTTTTTTCTGAGGCCAGTTGAGCAACTTTTAATCCGATGTAAAATCATTTCACCGTGAGATTTTTTTCAGAACTATTGGCATTAAACATCCGTTTACTTGCAAGATAATCAAGTAATTGCAAGGAAGTCAAATATCTGCTGGTACTTTCAAACTAGATCATTTCAGGCATTTGAAGTAATGATGTTAATGAACGTTAATAGGAAAGGTGTTTTGACTATTAGTGGAACATTTAATTCGAATGTTTTTAATTTAAATTCGTCATTAATTCAAATTTATTTTGGTTCATTCGAAGTCAAAACTAGAAATTTTAAAATTTGTTTTTTTTTAACCGTTGTGTCCTCAGCCATCGTAAGTGAAATTTTTTTATAAGGCCCTTAATTTATTCGAGGAATTTAATCTTTACAATACATTCAATTAAAAAAGTAAACAAATCTCATTTTCTAAAAATATTTGAACTCTTTGGATATGGATTAGACTATTTATTTTGATGTTTTATTCTAAAACTATTGTATTCAAAGTGCTGGACACTGTGTGGTTATTAAAATTATTCACCTACTTATTGAAATTATTATTTTTAAAACCAATAACTTTCTAATTATTGTATCACTTGGTTAACATTACCAAATGCTTGTTTTTAATCATATATTACTTATATATTAAAATATATATCTTCACTGCCTTTTATAGTTTAAAAATTGTCGTTTGCTCTTGCTTTATTCATTTCTAGATGCAGTTTGTCTTAAATCAAATTTTTATTGTGCAGTTTGTCTTATATCAAATTTGTTTGTCTTAAATCAAATGTTTATTCTTTCAGCTTCCATTTAGACAAATTCCAATGTATATTTCGGAATTTTTATTTTTTCTAGCTTGCTTTTAATGTTTTTGTAAATACACAGAGGCAATACATTGTTATTTCTGAGCCCTTTCGGCCGTAATGGACATATACGTCCCGAAGCTTAGACTTTATTCCCTATTGATAAATAAACCCACTTTTGCAAGGGTTTTTATGTTTTCAGTGTTCTTAAGAAATAAAATTTTAATTAAAGAAACTTGGAAACACTCCCAGATCGCAAATGGCGGACTTATGTTTTTGCGCACGCACATTACTCAAGTTCCAGTTGGTCTATTTTTAAAATTTTACAGTAAGTAGAACTATATTTGTGCCATACTTAGTATAAAATAGTCCTTATTTTTCTTATTAAGTAATACTTTAGTCTTTTTAATATCAGATTTAAGAAATTTTTAATAAATTCTTTTTGTGGGATATATTGTCCCAATCGTATTTAATAGCGGGACAATATATCCCATCAGAGATCAAATTACTACAAGACTGTTGTTATAAAGCTGTAAAGTTGTTTCACTGACAAGATGATTTTATGGCAGGAAAGAGTCCCCAGTCGGACATTAGGACATACTGTCCCCAAGAGATTTCCAGGAAATGGGAAAAGTGAAAAACTTTTAACTCATAGTATACTTCTTTTAGTATGTCAACCTTAAATTAAACTACTTTTAATTGTTAAATTTTAATCGGGCAAAAGTCGGGTCGAAAGGGTTAAATAATTTGCTCACTTTGAAATTTCTTTACTTTTAAAGCAGACGCATGATGAATGAATCCCATTGCATCGATGCAATTGTTTATCGATTAAGGGCAATGTTTTGAAATTTTCGTTATTCATAATAAGCAAATGTCTGTGATTTTTAAACTGAACAGCGAGTGCCACTGTCGGTTTTTAAATTTAGCAATAATCGTCTGCGACTTTTCAGATATTATTAGAAATATTAAAAATTACTCTTAAATCTAGAAAAAGTATTACATTTTTATAGAAAAAATCCATGCTTTTTTTATGTACACTGCACAATTTATTATTTTTAATTTTCAACTACAGTTGTATAAATAGACATAAAAATATAAGAAAAATAGTTAATTTTAACTTAATTTATTAATTAAAAACTAAAAATAAATTCTTTTACTACATGAAAACATAATAAGTAATTTATTTTGCTAATTAATCGATAACTTTTCCAGTGTTTACTCAAAAAAGACAACAATGTAAGCCACGCGGACTAAGAAATTCCAAAAAAAAATTGTAATAAATAAATCACTCAAAACTGGTAAATACTTAAGATTATCGACCAGTGACCTAGATTTTACTTTAGTTCTACAAAAATGATTTATTTCTAAATACTGTAAAAGGACGCCAAAAACACGTGCAAAGCTATAAGAAATTGAAATTGTGACGATAAAGGTATAATCAAATAGAGCTTTTTTCATTGTTTGCATTTTTGGTGTTTTTTTTATTATGAATGCAGCAAGAATCTTCAATGAAAGTTAGTAGAGAGTGTACTGACATAGGTACGCTGAATTTATTTAGTGACAAGATATCTAATTCCCTATGAAGAAGTCCTTCCTTCAAACTCTATAAGTTTCAAATCCAGATTAGCATTGATTATGAATTTTTAAATTGATTATGATGGGAAACACTTTTTAAATTTTTGAGTTTGAGAAGGAGAATTTCTTAAATTTGAGAAAAAACCTGAGTTTTAATATATTTTACGAAATTTCATCTAAAAGCCGTTTAGATTCTTTCCCTTCAAGGTATTGCTGTTCTTATCTGAGTAAGAAAGCAAGAGAAAATTTATTTGCTTTTTCTATCTAAAAAATTTGAACATATTAGAGCTATATAGTATTGAATATTTGTAATACTCCAACGCAACTTTTAAAAATTTTGGAAGCGATGTTTTAAAAATATTTTGTCAACACAATTTGTGCAGTACTTCAGCCTCAGTTTTTTTATTTATTAAAATTTAAATCCTAAATTTAGCTGACGATGAGGGATTTTTATTAGCACGATAGTTTACCAAAGGAATGATTTAAGAATCCGTTCCTGAGGGCAATATTCAAAGCTGCATTGCATCATTTGTAACAATATAATTTAACTCTTTCATCGAGAAAAAAGAAATTGAGTTGGTTGAGATTAATGCAAATACAGTTGTCTACTTATTTCATACGTGTTATTATTCTAGAAGATAGACTTTGTAAGTGAAATATACAATCATTTGCATAGTTTGTTGCCTTTCATAGAGACTCAGGTATTTATACTTGTAGAAAAATATCACAATATACACAAAACTGAATTGCTGGTTGAAAAGCGTGCAGAACAAGTACCGAAGTCCTGAAATAAGTTAGATGCAATATTTTTTGCAAAATTAGACAGTGCAAATTTATTTTTTTGAAGTAAGTTAGATGCAATGTTTTGCCAAATTAGCCAGTGTAAGGTTATTTTTTTTGAAAATTTTAAGTCAGAGACTTCAAATATAGTTCCCAAAACATCTTTACTGAAATTGAAACAGCTGTATATATTCTTTTGATTTACAATTTTATTATTCTACTTATTCATGACATTCATAAAATATATTCAAGGATGTTTCACTTTTAAAGTTGTAAAGTGAGTTAGTCGAAAAATCTAGAGAAATATTTTTTTTTATCGGGAGATAAATAAGGAGATAAAACATAAATATTTATTTTATATACTATACCGAACATAAACAGCGGAAAAATTTATTTGAGATTTTGAAATATTCTATGAGTGCTCTGTTGCTTTTATAGTATATAGATTTCATTTAAAAATATAATAAAGATAGAAGATAATAAAATCCAAACGCTATAAAATAATATTAATAAAAAATTTAAATGGCCTTTCAACGATGGATATGATTCTGATGAATTTATTTTCAGTTTTTGCTACTATTAAGTTAAAATGTGTTTGATTTATAAGAAAAAACCTTTCATGACCAAAATAGAAAAAGTACAGCTACTGCAAGATAAATTTATAATACAACGGAGGTGAGTTAAAGTCAATTTTCAATCTCTTATGGAAATTCTGATTTTTTAAAGTTTTTGCAAAAACTGATTCACTGTTTAAATTGAATCTTCTATACTGAATTGTTAATTTAAATGAAACTTATAAATATATTTTTTTCTATTTAAGAGAGCCATCTTTTATGTAAATTCTTCTTGACATTCTCATTTGTAAACTTGGAAGGAAAAAAAAGCAGTTATTGGTTCTTCGCTTCAGTCAGCAATCCAGTTAGTGTCCGTAGGCATTCAGCCTTGAATTGACTCTGAAATATTTGTTTCCAACTTCATTTGGTGCTGATCACAACGTGCTCGGTACAGAGGTTTGGAACACCCAGTTCATTTAGAATAGAGTACAATGGAGATATATACATAATACGACCTTAGGATATAGTGCAGACAGCTGACTGCTTGACTGTGGCTATATTGGCACCATCCGGATTGCCATTGGAGTTGGCACCGGTCTCTTCTAAGCTCGCCGCCCGACTGAGGGACTTTTGAGCCGTAAGTTTGGGAGTGAGTCTTCCGAAATCGGTCACTTTCCTCGGCTGATCTAGCTCCTTGACTAGTCCCTGCGGAGACAGCAACTGTTGGGGTGAAGCTTGCTGCGTCATGAATTCTGGGAAGCAGGCAAACATGCTTTGTTGCTTCTTTAGCATTTTGTGCTTGGGTAACTTGGTCTTTGGCTGGAGATCAGAGGGATGGGCGAACCCTCGACCACCCAGTCGTCCATCCCAGACTGTGCCTGCCAGGTGGAGGTGCTCTCTGGATCCAAAAGGGGAAGGTACCCGCCTGAAGTCCTCGAGGCTCATACCCAGGTCGTGTTTGGGGGAGGCTGAGCGTAGGTCCCAGTAGAAAGAATCGAAGGACTGCTCTCGTTTTAGGTTCCCACGTAGTAATACTCTCTGAGGAACGACACCTCTCCAAGAATGACCTTGAGAAACAAAACTTTATTGTAGATTTGGAAATTCACTTCGTATAAAGGAAAAACGATATTTATATCTTCAATGGAGGAATTATTGAAAAAATAAATTGCACTAAATCCAAATTCAGTTAAATTTTTGAAATTAAACTATAAAAATGCTTGGAGCTTACGTATAATACTTAGAATTGATAGAAAAAATGTAATTATTTGAATTATATAAAACTGGCCCAATTAAATGCCTAATATCTCTACTTAATTACTTTTTGTCATTAATAATTT
>BGPR01003483.1:30810-135827 GCA_013235015.1 Araneus ventricosus
GATGCATCATGTAGATATGACTACTTGATGACTCGATGAATTAGATGAATCATATAGATATGACTACTTGATGACTCGATGAATTAGATGAATCATGTAGATACGACTACTTGATGGTTACATATATATTATTTTCCAAACTTGGTACTTAGAAATCTAATGGAATCAATTCTTGTGACATAGCAGTCACATGACAAACGTAACTACTCATGTTATATAACACTTAAAGCTTGCTGCGTGGTCGCGCCGTTTTTTTTCAGGATGAGCAATGGATTCTAAAATTTAACATACAAAGCGCATTTGACCTGGCATGCAAATAAATACAACTGGTGATATTCCAATTTTAGAATAGGCGCAATAGGTCCAGTTAGATTACGATAAAAAAATAAAATAAAGAAAATAACTTTACAAAACAAATCCCTGAAAATTTGATGAAAGCAATAAAAAATCTTTCTATTTCCAGCGTTTTCTTTAAATGTAAAATAAATTGTAATGAATTCCTAAAAGTGATCTTACACTTATAAAAAATCAAATAAATGACGAAATTTGAAATAAATGTAAGAAAAACATCAGCAAAACAACAGCGAGTTAAAGAATTCTGAACATTTTTTCATGAGAGCAGATTATACGACTATATTTCCTTTTATTATAGTAATTTTGATATTAGACAGTGTTCATGAAGTATAGATGTAAGGTTGTAAAAGATAACTTAGTTGAAATGAATTTTAGATAATTATAATATGAAATGTACTCCCATTAAAAAAACAGAAAGCAGATCAAAAGAAATAAAAATTGTCAACAAATAATATTGTTTCCAAGTTGAAGTAAGCGTACAATAAAAAGAAAAATTTCTGTTGTTGTTTATTCTTTCTTGTCAAACCTCAAAACACAAAGAAAATTTCATCATGTTGACTCTAAGCATTTATTTTCCCTTTAATTTGGCCTTTTTTGAGGAGGAGTGGGGAAAGGAGCTTATTAATATTTTGACATATAAACGAAATTTTCTCTTCCTTGAAAATCGAGAAAACTCTTTGTGTCAAATTCTATTGTAAAGGCAGAATAATTTTTTCAAAGAATTGTTTACAACTTTCTAGGAATGTAGTGTGGAGTGGAATCTCTGACCAGTAGACTTATTGATTTAAAATGGGCGAAGTAAATTTGTTTCGTATTACAGATGATGTCACAATTGTTTTGTTCTGATATCACAGGGGATATTCTGGAATAAAACACTAACACCTCTTTCTTTCTAATTGACACTAGTAGAAATTTGATGGCTGTTGACGCTTAAATATATACTACTCTAATCTTTTTCTCTACCAATACTGAATAAAGTACAAAGGAACTTTTGCGCAAATTTGAAACGGTGGTATATGAGCATCAGTACTCCTCAACACCATCGCTAACTGTCATAGATATAGGTTGTATTTTACCTGAAATGTGGAGACGATGAGTCCCAGAGTGAGACCCCATACTTTTAGGGTAGCATCCTCGGATCCTGAGACAGCAAACAACCCGTTGGGCGAGAAGGCGACGCATGTAATGGAAGCCGTGTGGCCTTTCAAACTGGCATGCAGCTCCCCTGAGTTTAGCTGCCAGACTTTCACGATGCGGTCCCGGGAACCTTTAAGAACAAGACAAATCAAAGTGACTGTTTTTTCTTCGTAGTAAACAAAATTTATATTGAGAATGTATAGTAATCGTCAAAAAAATTCGATGTCTAGAATTTGATGAATTTCGACGTTTTAGACCTAAGTCCCTGAGTAATGAAAACCAGTTTTGTATATATTATCAGTGTGTCTGTTTCATATAAAAAAACAGCGATCCTCCTGTTTACTGCTTATTTTGTACCATATTCATCCAAATGTTCAATAACCGTAATGACTATTGGCAGATACGTATGGGGCGACATTATGTCTGTCTATCTATGTGAAAACGACAGCTCAAGAACGCAGTGAGCAAGATAGATGAAATTAGCGTATGATCCTCACACCAAAACTGTAAATTTGTATCAAATTTTGAGAAAGATCCTGAAACAAATACTTTATCCGAGAACATATTCGATTTTCTATAGTGTTTCATCCTATTACGCAATAAAGGTCCATATTTACAAAGATATTTCACATGCATGTTGCCATTCAGGCTAGAAAGAAAATATGCACATTTCTAATTACTGCATTTAGTTGTCACTCCTTCCAGTGAAAATACAAGATATATTTATTTGTGTACGAGTTATAGGGAAAATAATTAAATATATCATTTCAAAATTGTGGTGAGAAAAAAAAATTGATCAGCAATCAAACTGGCATTTTTGGAAAACATATATTTGAATTTTTCAACGCCTATTTTAAGTTCTAAGAGGGCTCAAAATCGTTTTCACTTATAATAGTTTGCTAAGTTATAGTCTGAAAAAAATCCAATTTCTAAACCAAAAATCATCAACAATAACAAGTGCAAACAAATTATTAACATAATTCGGGTAAAATTCTGGTCCCATGCTGATCGACGGTTGCAATGGCAGTGGCGTAGCGACGGGGGGGAGGGGGTAAGGGGATATAGATGCTCCGAGCGCCAGTCTTAGGGTGCGCCATGGAAACAAAATGTTTATGTCACTTTTTAAAGTCAAATATGACGAAAGAGGCAAGAAATAATACCGTGCCCGAATAGAATAAGATGCTTTACAATATTGTCTCGATATCTTCATGAAATATCATTCAGCATTCAAAATATCGAAAAACGTCGCAAAAATATCGTACAATATCTTTATGCTAACAGGGCTGGTCGCCGTGTAGATATACTAAGCCACTGATGGAGATTGGGGTGGGGGCGAAAAAATCATATTATGCCCCGGCCGTCACTTACTACTCTCCTTACGCCACTGTAATGTTTTGTACTTCCAAGGTATTTTTATTGATCCTTTGGTTGGCAAAAATTTTGGTTGCATATCATAGTAGCCACAATGAATTTCTAACGTTTCTTCTTGGTATTTATTAAAGTATTATTCTGTGAATGAGACATGATAATCAAATTTAGTTGTGCTTTTTCATTTTGATGCCAAAGATGATTAACATTCAGGAATGCAACAAAGGATACTTTTCGTTGTACCGAATTAAAATCACATTGGCAATTATTTTTTTATAGACATCACGTTGTATGAGAAGTTTTGTGTTCACATTATTTTTATTTGCTACAAAATGCATCTATTTGAAATTTTTTCTAAGCATTGAATATTAATAAAATATTTTAAAAAGTTCTTTATTTATCATTATTAATTACTGTCTACAAATTAATTTAAAAAATGTTTTTGTAATGCCTTAGTTGGTAGGCGTGAATTTCAGCTATGACTGTTGGAATGCGGCTCTTTTAGTGTCAAAGTTTACATATTAACAAGAGAACATACCTTAAAAATGATGAATTATTAGTTTATAAAAATGTTTCAGCTTCGTAAAATTTTATTTTGAATTTATATAATAGACATATGTTTATTTATGTGGCAAGATATAGATACCACCGTATACGTAATGGCATTCCGCCACCTTGTTCCACAACTGTACTCCTCTCCTCCCCCCCAGCATCTGCAACTTCGAGGCAGTTGGACTTAGTAGCTTCGTCATTTCATCAGACATTTTATAAACCAAAAAATCTATGCAAAAATTAAAATTAATGAATACGATTTCTGTATTGTTAAGAGAGGTATCTAAAATCAACATCAAGACTTATAACTTAATTAAAGACCATTTCAACTAGAAGTCAAAATGCCTCAATAAATCAGTTCAAGCAAAAAATGACAACAGAATGAATCATTCCACTAAAGCCAATCAACATATTTTTACTTAGTAGTACTGCCATCTGTGGATAAGAAGCGCAAAAATGGCGATGATTTCTATATTTTAATAACGCAAAAAATTTCGAAATTTCAAAAGTATCAAATTTAAGTTGGATAAAATATGCAAAGTATGATACCAAATACATATAATTAAGATTCCAATTCAGTCCAGTATAATGCATTAGATAGAAACGTAAATTATTTAGGTTTATTTTTTTTATATATAGAGAGAGCAGATTGATTGAAATGAAAGCATTCAAATGAGATAGAGCTAACACTTCTTTTCCTGTTTGGCGACACCTGTAAGTAATTTTTTTTATCTCAATGTTTAAGCCCTTTATAAAAAGAAATTCAGCCGTTACAGAGAAAATGTCGAAAGTCCATCATCCCATTTCTTGAGACCAACGAATTTCAAATTATGTTTCATATTCTTCAAATACATATCCGTTCGTGTTCAAAACTCTATCCTCTTTGACTGCGATAAACAAACTAGCAACCGAATTCATTCTAAATGTTTTCGGATCAATAACTCCGAATGTCCCGGAGCGGTCCCTTAATCGACGTCGGGGGGTGAATAGAACCTGCTGAAAGGGTGATGAGAAGAGAGGGATACGATTAATTCGGCAGCAGACACGCACACTGTTGACGCTTTTCCAAAAGACAGGCCCTATCGATTCGGGCTGATCTTTTGCGCGCTGCCTTCCGGACGACTTCATCCGTGGCCGGACGGTTCCGGGCCACTGCTCCCCGTCAGGCGAGTGGAATATCCGGCCTCTAGTTTTCTCGTTAGCGGCGTTAGATGAGAAAAGGGGAAGAGTACATTACAGGGGCTGGATGGATGACTTCTGCTCTTATCACTCTTGTAAATCTAATCCACTGAATAAAGATAGGCTGTTTGCAATAGATGGGATAGGTGTTTATTTAAGTAGTATTAAGTTATATCCAGACAAGTGTAAGAGTTTTGTACGCATTCATAATCTGAGCTTTGAGTTAAAGTCTAGGCCTCGAAAAATAAATAAAATAAAGCCTAGACATAAAAAAAGCCTTGGAATTTGCTCTAGAAAAAGATATTTTAAACATATTTAGCGCCTTCAATATGATTTTTAGAAGATTTTTGTTTTAACTACTCTCTTTTTCACGATTTAAAGAGCTGCGGTGGCTTCGAGGCCGAGTTTCAGCTTCGGAACCCGAAGCTGTAATTCGAAATCCAATTCCACGGTAGATCCACATCGTATACGGAGCTAGTGCATGCTAAGACGTCGAGAATCAAACACCAATCGAGGGTGTGGATATGAAATTTGGAGAGAAGATCACGGCTCATGTGCTGTTATTTTCATCTGGTCTTAGTTCAAAATCACAACATTCGTCCAAAATAGTCTCTTGTAGCTTCAAAAAAGACGGTAACTTAACCAAACTAAACTTTTGTCGATTTCAAGTGTCGAGAGTGGCCTTGTGTTAGAGTTTCGGTTTTGGGATTAGAGAATCGGCCTGTACTCTAAATCTATTGTATTTGCTCATGCAGTGGGATGGCCTGAAAATATAGAGAAAGGGATGCTGATCTCGGATTCATACTTGTCATCATCATGGTTAAAAATTATTAGGTAAATCTAAAATATACCTTGTTTAGCTTGAAAATGGGACGTTAATTTATCAAATTCGTTTCATAATCATCGTTTTCTTAATTTAATTCCCTACTTGTTTTGCTGTTTGTTCGATGCATTTTTAATCTTTTATCTCGCCAATTAAGTGTTCATTGTTCATGTTTTGTGAAATCTATGTGCTATATCAATAACTCATAGTAAATATGAAGTAAAATATATTTTCAGAAGAATATTTAATCTAGTGTACACGTTCTCTTCGTTGCAAAAGAGAACAAAACAATTCTGCTTGGAGGAGTCTAATTGTTCTGGAAGATACTGAGTTGCAGAATGATGTCAGAGAATATTTGCAGTTACTAAAGGTTTCCATGAAGTTTCAATAAAAGAAAGACGCTTAACTGAACTTAAAAACACAGCATCTGTATTTTATATTTTAATGTTTGAGTATTAAATACTCAATAAGCTATAATGTATTTATCATAAAGTATTATTTTTGCTCGTTCCATCTTCATTATGCATGTTATTAGGAATGCATTTATTTTGTTAGCGGATTCCTTTAATAAGAGAACAGTTTTGAGCTTGGGTTGAGTGTGTGCTATTAGAAAACTGCAAGAAAAGTTTTCACTTGACTTAACTGCTTAATTTTGAAATGGTGTTGAGCTAATTTTTTCTTTATGAACATTGAGTTTTAAACAAACCAAATGCGAGTCACAAAAACAATTTTTGGCTCAATTATTTTGACATCTTTTGGCTTGCACTTTGAAACGAATTGTTTTCTAGTACCTTTCCTTGCATAATATCTTGCAAATCTACTTCTATCACTACCCCTTTCGTTTTTGTTTGTCATATGTCATAGAGAATTGTACTTACAATACTAGTCATACGACATTTACATAAAATAGTTATATGTAAGAAAGAAAGAAACAAATTATCACTCAGTGGTGGCTCGTCCATAAGAGCTGCAGTCCCCCTGAAATTATTTTAAAAGATTGTATTTTCGTTTTTATTCTAATTGGTTTACTTCTCCACTTTGAGAATTCAGTGATCAAAGAAAATGGCAAAAAAGTAATAAAAAATGTAAAAAAGAAGACGAAAATCAATCAAGAATTAAGAGAGAGACAGACCAGAACTGCATCAATTTTGCCCCTCCTATGGGTCCGATATCAACGCAAACAGAAACGCGAAGCGGGAGAAAAACAACACTTTCTCCGCTTGAAATTGCATTCCATTGAGCTGCGTTTTTTTTCAGCTCTCATTTGGCGCGATTTACTCATTTGGCTGTTTTTCGCTTTTCTCAGTACTTCAGTCGTTCAGCTTGTTTTTGAGCTGACGAGCCGCCACTGTGATCACCTGACTTCGGTTCTATCTACAGGTTAATCGGGATAACAAAGATAACATCTATATGCAGTTATACATTTAAAATATTTTATTTTTGCTTTATTACTGCACATAAATTTTGCAGGCCAACTATATTCTAGAATAATGCAAATGATTTTCAGAATGAAGCGGAACGATGCTAAAAATTGTCAATTGTATGCCGAATTCAATAACCCTGTAAGAAAACAGAGAATTTTTTCGTACTGAATATTAATAGTTATTACAAACTGGCACCTTCCAGCGTTCTTAAAACTGCATTTGATTTGCATTTATGTAGAATCACTAATATATAGTTTTGAATGTTAAGAATCAACTGACTGGTTTGTTAGATTAATTCCTCGTTTCGAAGGCATACCAAGTTTGTAGAGAACGAGCTTCGTGATGTTGAACTGATCAGATGACGAGAACATTAGCTACCCAAGTTCGAGCCTACTCTCTAAATTTCTGCAATATACCAACGAGGTGGTTGTTTGGCATACGATGATAGAATTAGTGTATGACCACGGAGGATTTTAGATCCACCGAGCTTGAATCCAAGATTCTGCCTCAAAGACAGCACGGTTGTCTATTCGGGATAACACACACCGTGATTCTGAATATTTTGCAAAGATGAGGATGGGATATCAACCGCTGTTCTCGTATCGCTATGACAGCAACGCAGAATGTGTGAGTAACGGAAGATTTAATGTACTCCAAAGCCAAGATCGTGACAAGTATTTAATGGAATCAAAATTTGGATTTGGAAACTCCTGACGTCCGAGCTTAAAATTGAACCATCGTGTTATGCGGCCCCGAATGATGTCTCCTTATATCGATGGACACGGAAAAAAATCCCTAATATGTAAATACATTGTTAAGCTAAACGATTACTCCGTAACCAGCCATTAAAGTTTACACTATTTAAAATATTAGGTACCAAACTCTCTGGGCCGCAATTGAACTTGATGGTTTTGTCACCTTGTCAACCATCTACTAAAGTAAAGAAGCTTCGTAATAAAGATAAAGAAATGAAATTAATAACTGCAACGTTTCACAATGCATTTATGCTTTTCAAAATGATCGAGCTGCCATCTGAGAATAGGAAACTGAAATGCGTTTATAATTTACAAATTTTAGTTCATATTCTTAAAACGAATGACATTTTGAAATTTTCCAAGAATGTCACATTAAAGTTAAATACATTCTGAAAATAATATAACCAAAGGCATGGATAAGATTTTAAATACGTCCAGAATTATACGTTTTATACACAAGTGACATTTTGACATATCCGTTTCCTTACAGAGAGTAGATTTACTGGAAAAGATATTTAGTTCAGAGTTATTTCTTAGCTTTTTCCTCGCCCATCTGTGAGTGAAGTGATAAATAGGGGAAACTGCGAAATAAAATTAGGAAAATATACAAATCTTTTTTACCTTTCGGAATATTTGCTAATTGGAATATAAAACTAATTGACGTAAAGTTTTCTCATAAAATAAAAAAATTCAATCTTTTTATAGATGTATTATATCAGATTGAATAGTACTTCCGTTAAAGATATATTTAATAGAAAATCTATTTGATAATGCACCCAAGCCTTATAAAAATGAAATTAACGCAACATCAGCCTCAAGTGGGGAACCACTGATTTAAAGACCATTTGTTTTTACATCTGTTCAAATATTTTTCTTGTAGAGATTATCCCACCTGACACGGCCAGAGACCCATCCCTGGAGACGGCGACGCACGTGACTGGTTCCTGATGCTTGTCCTCCTTCCGGCTCCGAGACTTTGGAACGAACATTTCCTTTTTGCAGAAAAAATTCCAAACCACAATCTTGTTGCCTCCGGATGTTATTAGGAAACGGTCGTTATCTTGAGCCTGGAAAAAGAAAGTTCGTGTGAAGGTTGTTTCTAACCTACAACATCATTGCCTGGTTTCAATAATATTTTATTTAATACAATATATACTCTAATCTTGGACCCTTGCTTTTTATTTTAGTTATTAATGATCTTTAGAGCACTTTTAAATTCTCTGGGTTGTGATATTCGTAACGAATAAAAAAAATATATATTTGTAGAATTAATAAAATATTTAAAGAAAAGAAATTAATTAGATAAAAAAATCGTTTGGTCATAAAAGAAATTAGTTTTAAAATATCGTTTGGCTGAAAAAGAAATTAATTAAAAATATCGTTTGGCATTAATTCTTTTCTAAAGGTAATAAAAATAGTTTGGCAACGATATTGTCGTTTTGCTAACGTTGCCTAGCAACGGAAAAGAATAAAAAATTGAAGATAGAATTCGATGCAAGAGTGATGTAACGTTTATGATGTAAGTTTCTCTGTGTCTAAATGTTTTCTCTGTGATGTATGTGTCTGTTTTACATGTTTGTGCTGTGGAAAACTTCTAATAAATATATTACTTTTGAAAAAGAAGGCTCCACTATTCTTCATGCTATGCTGAAATACATCACAGAATATTTTTTATTTGCTAACGATTTGAAATTGTTTAAATTTGATACAGATTCTGCTCTTTTGCAAAGGGATCTTAATAATTTGTTTCAGTTGTGCGTGTGCAATAATTAATTTCTGAATGCTAAGAATTGTAGCATCCTTAGTTATACTCGGAAATCTTAACCTTCTTTGATTTATTCTTATCAAATCAATAATCTTGCTTTATCTCGCTCAGATTCAGTTATTAAGTGCCTATTTCTCATTAGAAAATTCATTGCTTATTTTCATTAGAAAATTACGAGAAAACTGGCAGATATCTTTTGAACTGAGGTTTGATCTTTATGCTATCTGGACTTGAATTCATTGGATTTTTTTATTTGTAATCACATGAAAAAATAGAATTTATTCCTAATAAATGTTAACTTGTCGATTTTTCTTTTTGATTGCGGCTCTAGTTTCATCGGAAAATATTGCTTGTCTTGAAATATTAAAAATATTGTCTTGCTGTGTTGTATCACCCTTCTTTAAGGGCTCAAAAGTGCACGGGCACCTGTAACGCTCAGCATTGAGTATATTTCGGATAAAAGATACCGAATGGAAGGCAAAAAAATTTTGTACAGAAAATGAATTAATGAGTTATTAAAATAATTACATTTTAATAACGATAGAACTAGTTCTTTTGAGCACACATTTCTGCCATATTCCTATCTTAATAATTCTGGCATGTTTTAGGAATTCCATTTTGTGATTTATGTAGAGAAGCAACTTGAATTTCACTGTCGTTATGTAACATCAAATAAAACTTCATGTTATAATTTATAGAAGTCGAAAATGTCATGCACAAAATTAACATTTCTTCATGACAAAATTATAATAGCTTATTTTAATTAACAGTGACATACAAAACATAAATTAAGTACTGGTTGGTCCGATATTAGCACCAGATATTTTACAATATCTTCACGATATTCTGAGTGCCGCAAAACATCGTAAAGATATCGTATGAATATTGTAGAGTATCTTGTGCTGATATGGTCTGTATTCCCCACCTGCATGCTGGTGACGGGATCCGAATGGCCGGACAGTGTCTGCAGGAGTTTGGCAGAGTGTATATCGAAGAGGTAGATCTTGCCGTCCTTGCAGCCTACGGAGCACCGGCAATTGTCCCTAGCGAAGCACAGAGAGGTAACAGCAGCTTGATGTCCATACAGGCAGTGGACATCGGATCCTGTGGTCAGGGAGCGAACGTGCACGGAGTGGTCGGTGCAGGCAAGCAGCAAGAAGGTCGAATCCCATGATATGTCCATGTGGGTGATTGGGGAGCTTAGGTGGATTGTGTTTAGTAGGCTGAAGTCTTCGAGACTCCAGATGCATACACACCGATCAGTAGATGCTGTGGAAAAGAGAAGAAAGTTTATGAAATTGGTTGTCACCTTTCGTTTGAAAGAAAACTCTCGATAGGGAAGTTATAACTTCACGAAACTGCTTTTGGATTTCTCTCCACTCGTTTAGAATGCCGAGATTTCAGGATATTTATTGACAGATAAAGTAAATCTCTACCTGGGTAGAATCAAAATAGCTATGGTCAGGTTAAAGAAGAAATATCATATTTAAGTCTGACATCATAAAATTAATATAATTAGTTTAATTAAGTCTGACAGTATAATTAATATAATTAGTTTAATTAAGTCTGACAGTATCATTAATATAATTCGTTTAATGAAGGAATGCACCCAGAAACATTATAGTGTACTGGAGACGAATATTACACTGAAGAATTAAACAATGATTAAATAATTCTTAAATATCTGCCTTGTAAGGAATCTTCATAGAGTTTGTTCAGCGTAAGAATGACATATATTGAAATCTAAGCAAACGCTCTTTATTCTTAGGTATACAGCACTTTTCCACGTAAATAAAAATTTAAACCTGCAATGCTGCCAGGACACTTCATTAGAAACATGGAGTCACATTGTTTGTGAACCAGTGGAAAATATTAAATTCCCACTTGAATTCCTTATTGTTTCAACAAATTTGTTTATAAAAGAATCTGCCGACGACAGTTGAAGAGCTGAACCTTTAGTTCAATTTGAACCATACGTGAATTTTACTCCTAATTTCTGCATAACTACCAGCTGAACTGGAGACGGAAGATCTACATAGGTGGTACATGGTCCTCAACTGACTATGTGTCTGTAGGTATCAAGCTAAGATAAGAGGGAGTTAGGATAAGTGTGCCTTGTCTGGAGTTCAATTGGAGTGGGAAATGGAGTCATCATGACTGACTCTTCTTTCCAGGGTCAAGCAATATGTTCTCCTGATCTAATGGAATGGAGATAACTATAATAATAAATGTTCAATAACAATTATAAAAATTGTGAATTGGATACGAAAAAATCATGCTTTATTGAGTTGTGATCACGAATTCAAATGTGCATGCTGCAACATGCTAGATCTGAAGCATCTTGAAAGCCTTTGCAGCTGTGTAATAAAGGAGTTAAACACTTAAAAGAAGTTATAATTGAAATTTGGATGCAATTCTTTTTAAAAATTAATAATGAACTAATGTAGTAATTAAGTAACAAAGATAAAAGTATTCTTTATCAAAGGAGGGACAAAAGATTCTGACAAAGTAATAGGTTTTTAAAAATGAACTTTTTTCTGACCAAATTTCGAAAGAGGGAAAATGTAGATGTTGTGATGAAGAAGCATTGAAGCTAGTAGTGAAAAGAAAGTGATAGGGGATTTTAGAAAAGCAGTTTGCACTTCATACGGAAATATCCATCAATATATGGCAATCCTTTTGTAAAATGGTTTGTCGTACAAAAATCAATAAAGGATAATGCATAAATTCAGTGCATTAATACTAAACAACTATAAATCTGAAAACGTTTAAAGTTTTAATAAATAACACCTATTGCAGATGGTTCATATTTCCTTTTAAACGAATTCTTTCTTAATTACATGAGAGACTGATTTAAAATATTTATTAGTATTTTTGTATGCGCAGAAAGAAATGATTTGATTAAAATCGATTCACATTGCGCCACATTACACGAGAAAAATAAATGCTTTTATCATCGAACACTTAACTGTATCTCCCCCTATGCTGTGACGTAACACATGACGTGAGCATTTATTGACTCCAATCTGAAAAAAAATTAACTACTTTCATTTAAGTTTCGTCTAATTTTTATTCTGTTAACGAATTTCAGCTTTTCCCTATAGATACTTTTGAATTACTAAAAGATAGTTAACAATTCAGATGTTATTTTTGATAAAACTTCAATAAATTAGTCTTATTTCAGTTCAATTCACCATTTAAATTTTTGTTGAAATCTTCTGTCGTAATTATTTTTTTTGTATGTTGAGAAATTACCGGTTGTAAAATTTTAATTATAGAATTTAAACGCTATTTAAAGCGCCTAAGCAAAAACTATTACAAGTCAAACGATAAGGTAGATGGAATTGATTTTTAATTATGACATCTATATTACGTGTTCTTAGGCCTTCTTCAACAAGAATTCTTTCAATTTCCATATAAGAAAGTGTTTAATCAAGTTCAGTAAATGAATTTTAGAGGAATAAAGAATTTTCGAAGGTCTTCTTTTGTTAAAATTAGATGCTATTAGGATTAAGTTAATATGAAAATGAGATAATCCTATTCTTCATTTATCTTCGTTTAAGCTTAAATTAATGAATATTCTAACAATAAGAATTAAGAAATATGGATGATTTGAAAATTCTGTACCACTCTTAAAGCTAAGATCGATTAAAAATCTTCCTAATTACAATAAATCTGCTAATTATGCCCAACTAGTTGCTCTCGAAGGGAATTAGACCCAAGAGATGGAACAACGCCAGCCTCGTTATTAAACGAAAGAAAGTTTTCTCCGTCGTTAGGTCGATTTGCGTCTGAAGCACATCGATCAAGATACCAGATAAGCATTTAATGCTTAGCTTAAGCTTCTAGAAAGGGGAAAAAAATCCCTAAGTGACAGGCATCTCAACTTCTTGCCAGGAAAGAGATCAGTTAGTGTGATATTTAGTTTAGTAGTTTGTAAGAAGCAATTAAAGAGTCAAAAATCAATCAATCATTACTTCTGAAAGTCAAGTTATATTGTGGGTTTTTTATATTATCTTTATTTTGAAAAAGTATGTTTAAGATTTCTATTAAAAATAATTAATATTTTGATCGAAAACAGTGATAATTCGAATCTTTTGAAATATTTTGAAAGTGGTTGATTATAAATTACATTGACTACCAGAAAAAGAATATAAAATGGGGGTAAGATAATGTTGTAAGAAATGTAGATAAGCATTGCAAAAATAGTGAAATTACTCATTGACGAAATTAAAAATCATGGAGAAGGATATATTCCAAATAACATATGATCTACTCCAATTTTTATGTAAAAAAAGTTTTTCAGAATGTATATTTGACCTTTCAATGTTCCTAGGTAAACACCAAGATGCAGATAGCGAATCAAGGAAAAAGAGTAATTCTACAAAATTAAAGTTGCAAAACTTCTTATTGATTTAAAAAAAAATCTAGATTGAGTTTCCTAGATTGTATAAAAAATGGTTTTTCAAATTTGATTAATTTTACTCAAAGAGATAACTTGATAAATAAAAAAAGGATGAAAAATAAATGAAATTTTAATTTTGTTAATTAACAATTTGATAAAATGAAATAAAAGATCAAAAATCCTGAAAGAGCCTGAACTGATAAAATCGCATTATCGAATTATTTTAAACTACTTAAAGGATTTGGAAGAGTCTTGGGGCTGGGGAGATGAAACTCGTAGTTTTCACTATTCATTTAAATATACAGCTAATATTCTTAGTTAAATTTACATTCAGTTTTCAATGTCTTATGTAAATTATCGTATAGATTTTTATTCAATTATTGATTCAATACGGGTGTTATTATTACATTTGTGCTCTATAGCGAAATATTGTTTTTCAGATGCTAAAGCAAACTGCTTATTTTTTAAAAAATTAAGTACAATTCATTTTAAAGTTGAATCTATACAACGTGAATCAAAATCAATGCCCTCGTTTCAAGTGAGATTTTGAACTCCACTGCGCAACAGGCAACTGCTGCATTTATTTGAAACATGCATACTTCAATGGGTAACATATGCAAATTTTGAATGCAAGCATCACAAATGTTCAATATGCGCTCCTTTTGTTACACGGCATACATTTGTGAAACGACTTGTGTATCTCGATGTACTTACTCCACTTATGGTTTCTGTCACAGCTGCAAGATGAACTTCCTAAATTATATCTCCTAATATCTTCCTAAATTATTCTCTTCTCTAAATTATATCTCAGACTTTTTTGCTACATATTTATTAGATTTTATAAAATTTTCATTTCTTGTTTATTTTATGTATGTTTCTTTATTTATTACGCTTATTTGTATTTATTTATTATTTATGTTTGCAATTACTTATTATTTTTGCGGTTTGTATTTTATTATATTTATATTAACATTTGTATTTTGTATTGCATTATTTTACTTATATTTTTTATATTGCTTTACCTAATTTTTTGTATTATATTATATTCTATTATTTTGTATTGTATTACTTTATTATTTGTATTAGAATTTTTCTTCCCGCCGACTCGTCACATGCTTTACACCCTTTGGGTAAACAGGGTCGGCGTGGGCAATAATAAAAAAAATGAGATGAAATTCCTATCTTTTTTATTCTCTAAAACTTTTCTTACAAAATTGCGGAAATTCTTGAATAGCACATTATATCGGTGGTTTGGCCGCTCAGTTGACAAGATTACTTTTGGCCATCACAATCCCAGATTTGTTTTTGTGGAGATGCCACCACGGCCAACAGCCATCAATGATTTGAAAGCCCGTATCATTTACTATTGTCAGCATCGACAGAAACACGCTATAGAAGGTTTGGCAAGAAATGTATTGCAGACTTGATGTATACAGTGTAACAAAAGGAGCGCATGTTGAACATCTGCGATGGTTGCATTTAAAAGTGCAATATATTAGTCTATTAAGTACGCGTCTTTCAAATAAATTCAACAGTTACCTGTTACACCTGAAGCTTTGAAATCAGGGTATTCATTTTGATTCCCCCTGTAGGATACGAGATCGAGACGGATAACGCCCCTAAAAATAGAAAGTTCTCCGAAGAAAAAGAGCGGTATCATCTGCCCCGTTCAATAAAACCGATTTGTTTATTCTTGTTTTCAAGATGCCTTTTTTGGAAAATGCATATTTTTTTTCTTCTGGAGGGTGAGACTTGAAGGAAATTCAATTTTTCTACAATGCAAGCAACCATCAACAAAAAGAAATGCTAATCTGAATTGAAATGTGTGAAAACAGCAATTACAGTTTACACATTTTAAAAAAATTTGAGTAACTAATTTCTGAATGAACTTATATTTTTGTAATAAATAAATGTCTTAAATATTATAAATTTTTAATTAATTAATTTCTCCATTTTTCTAATTTTTTTTATAAATAAGCGGTTGGTTTTTTTATTTATTGTTAATCCTTTAAAATTAATCCCGACGAAATTCTATCTAATGAATGAAAATTTAAAATATAAACTTTCATTTCATCGAATTTCAAAGAATGAAATATCAATAACGATGATAAATAACTTCAACCATTAAAAAATCAGTCGCAGAACATATTAATGGATGGTACTAATGGTGCAAATTTAATCTCTAAATGGAGATTTTTAAGCAAATTTGGTTCATAAAATAAGATCTTAATCCATAACCTGTGAGGCAAGTTTTGACAAACCCGTGAAAATTTAATTTTGTAGCTGTACTCTTCGCATTACTCTCAGAGGATTGAGAAAAGCCAGATAACTTCTTGCGGGGCTGGCGGTAATCAATCAACTGGTTGGACAAATCGACCAGGATAAGCGACTTTGATTTACTGTGAGCTTCTTTTATACCGGAAACACAGCTTAGCAATTCGCATCTCACAAACTATGTTACCTGCTTTCTCTTTTCATCACTTCAGCTGTAAGCTTGATATTTAGAGTTGTCTTCTTAGTTGAGAAAAATAACTGGGATAACTAACAGTTCGCAACGGCGTTTAGTAGTGTTGGGTTAAGGCGATGGCGTTTAATATCGTTACATTTTTAGTTTGGTAGTCTCGCAATGTTTTCTTTTTGCTATTTTAGGAATAGTAGTTGATAGTAATTGTATAATGTATGGTTTCATTTTCTGTTTCTTGTTGGGAATCTTATACCGGGAGCTTATACAATTTTAGTACGGCATTCTATACATTTACGGCAGATTTTCTATAATTGAATTTCGTGCCTGTATTGCATTTTAAAATAAATATGTGTAGCAAATATTATTGTTAAATATTTGGTAAGTATAACTGCATTTGAAAGAGCTTCAGATTAAATTATATTCTGAGCATATTATTGTTTTAGAAAGTGATATTTGCTGTAGATGCTATTTATTAATTGTCTATTCAATGTCCACAAAGCGACTTAATATATCTATCTATCTTTTTCATTAAAAAAGCATCACAGAAAAGAAAAAGATATCACAACAGAAATGAAAAAAGAAGTGACAAAAAGAAGAAGAAAGATTTTTAAAGTGCCTCACAATCTTTTGATGTTTAAATATGAAAGAATATACAGCGGGTGATTTGTTAACGAAAAAATCTGTTCCAAAGCAATGTTCCCTTACCGAATTCATCATTAACCAATCATAGATTTAGCACTGATTTCTATGGGAATTAGATTAATTCGTTCCGGAGTCTTTCCAAAAATATTCAGTTAATTATATAATTCGCACTGCGTTTTATAATACATACCTGCACAATCTTGCAGCACAATTTTCATTTTCATCAGTTAAGTTTCTTTTTACACATTTGGGGCATTAAAGAATCCGTCTAATATCAATTCTCTTCTTCAGATTTTTTCTGAAGTGATTAATAACATTGCCATCGTAGATATGTGTAAGCTTATTCATATCACCTTGGTGTGGATGCCTTTCTAAGACCGTTTTTCATGCATTCTCCCACTTCAGCAAAATATCTTTAAAAGCAGTTGTTGGTATGAAGCTTCTTTCGTCGTCGTCTTTTTTAGAAGAATCAGCTTCTTGGTATTCTTCACAAAAAGACCTTGTAGGAGATTTTTTTGTCGTCAGATATTTTCACGTTCGTTCACTTATTATGGTGATAGCAAAATTACGAATAGACAAACCACCAGACAGTTGATCTTTGACAGATTGAGCCAAAAATTTGACACATATCTAAAATTTTTGTGATTAAACCATATGCCAAATCTGACTTATATAATTTGTATCGTTTTTGAGTTACCGCGTTCACATACGCACAGAGGACAGAACTCTTTCCGTTTTTGAATTATCGTGTTCACAGTTAGGCAGATAAGATACCCAAAAATTCGATTTACGGATTCAAAGGTCTAAAACGTATAGATCATCAAAATCTCGAGGTCGAATGCTTTGATCATCCTAATATGTTATATTTATATATATTGTATACCAGAAAGTAAGCATGTTAAATGAGCAGTTTAACATGCTCCCCAAATTAATTAATGTGTAAAAGGTAGTATGTTGAGCAAGTTAACTTACCTTTGAAATGCAAACTACTTATGCTTAAGTATATTTTGAAATAGTGAATCCAAAATTTATAAAATAGTAATTGATTACCGACTGCATAACTACTCCCATTTGATCAGTAATCTAATTTATCTTCCGAAAACAAGTAATTAAATGTAGATTAATGTTATAGTTTACTTGAAAGCTTATAAACCAAATAAAAAGTTTGAGAATTCCAGCATTTGGTCACGTAACTCCAGTTTACGCCAGACCCTTGTAATAGCTTCTTTCCACAGATGAAAAAATGAAGTTTTTCCCAAAATTAATTATTGTGCAATAAGTAGTTTGTTGAGCAAGCTGGTAACTCACGCCTGAGTATATTTTGAAATGATGAATTCAAAATTTATAAAATAGTAGTTGATTACCGATTGCATAACTACGCCCATTTGATCAGTAATCTAATTTATTTTCCGAAAACAAATTACATAAAATGCAGGTAATGTTATAGTTTACTTGAAAGCTTGTAAACCAAGTAAAAAGTTTGAGAATTCCAGCATTAGGTCACGTAAATCCAGTTTATGCCAGACTCTTGGAATAGCTGCTTTTCGCAGACGAAAGAATGAAGTTTTTCTCCAAACAATTCTTCCCCCACGGAATTGAGAAAAGACTTCGAGAAGAGTTGAGGTGTTCGAAATATATTTATGCTTTCGTCTGACACGATTCACATTATTGGAGATAGAGCTGTTTTCCCACTGGAAATTTTCTTTAGAAAACGGATGGATAGAAAAGAAGTCAAGCAGGAATCTACTTTCTTCGTTCCAACACAAAAAAGAAGTTGCGAAACGAAAATTTCTTTGTAACGAAAGGAGACATTGATTATTTCGAAAGTAAATAACATGTTGTGAAATGATGCACATGAAGCTTCGATCAAGATAATTTGATGTCGAGGCTGTTTAAGCCAAGTGATCGAAAAAATCGAGCTCGGAAAAGTTTCTCAATTTTAAAGCATCGAATGGCTTAAGTATAAAATTCTAAAACACCAGTAATATATATTTTTCTATCTTTTATGTCAAAATTAAACTCCGATGCTTTATTTTGAAAACATTTTATTTTTTAGCGCTAGTAGTTTTCTTTTAAAAGCTAAACATAAAGACAGTAAACCTTAATTTATATTTTTTAGTTCTTCTTAAGAATTGGAGGTGAAACCCTATGTGTGAAACTGCAGTTCAACTTGCTTAGCCTTATGAAATTGAACAACGGCCCATTTCTTTCGAGTAAATATTTGTATGTATTTTGAAAGAACATTTTAGCTTCGTGATGCAAACAGAAAATATCGTTATAGTGCTGAAGATATCAGAATGAGAATTGGTATAGAATATTTAGATTTTTTGTCGCCGTTGGTATTTATGAATAAATGATCTTCGCATTTCTGGTATCAATAACACACGTGCTGAAACTCTCCTAAACCCAAGAGTGTCGCCTGGCGGTGCTACGCGATACTTCCGTTTTTATCTTATGTATTTTCACTCTCTGTCTAACGCTTGCTCTTGTGATGTTGCGCTATGTGGTGTTGTGCTATGTGGTGTTGTGCTATGTGATGTTGTGCTATGTGATGTTGTGCTATGTGATGTTGTGCTATGTGATGTTGCGCTATGTGATGTTGTGCTATGTTCGTGTTTTGTGCTAGCTTGTGATGATGTATTGTTCTGCTTCCGCCAAAATAAACTATAATCTCTGAAAGTTGCCTTCTTTTCTTACAGGTAAGAGAAAACTTAGGATATATTACTAATTGAAATGAATTGCGAATAGTTATAGTTTGATCAACAACAAGGTCGGGCAAGTGTACAGGGTGCCCCTCTAATCGTGGCCCAATAGCTAATTTTTAAACCGTTAGAGAGAGGCATATAATATTTTGAATGACTTAAAAATGTTATGTTGTTTGAGTCAATAAATCATCGTCGTTCAAGCAAAAGTCACAAAGTTGAAAACTATAGTTTCGAGATGTTATCAGTCTAAACTGAAGTAATTTTGAGTCATTACGATGAGTAGTAAAATTTATTTTAATATTTCTAGCTCCTACGTCTGATTTACTGATGCTTAGATGTAACAGGTTTCTATCAAGAAATAATTAATTTCAAGTTCTTATCGACTGTAGTAGTCCGTCAAAAGGTTTATGTGGATTTAGTGACATCTGCCTGAACGACGACGAAATGCACTTCTGAAAAAATTACGAAGTTCTAATTTTTATACAGTTCTCCAATTCTATTAGCCACATTTAGTAAAATATTCTTGACAAACTAGTGTTTTAAACGAAAAAAGCTCAATTTTTCTGCGGCTAAAACTGACTGAGTTATGAAACTTCGAATTTTATTATTTGGAGCCAATCAAGAACCAACTGTAGCAACGGTATAAGTCCAATTGTAATCAGGGTTTTATTGTTGAAGTATTGTTTTGTGGTTTCCTAGGATATAGTCAAGATTTTGAGAAGGACTAATTTAATTTTCTCCATCCCCGAACCCATTCCGGTTTCAAAACTATTTCATGACCACAGTCACATTTCAAAAATTTTTTTGGGTCCCTAAGAATACAGACACTTTTGCACAAAAATGAAATAAGCATAATAAGTATCTATTAGTGATAAAAAATGCATCAAGCACATTTTTGTTGCTTCACAAAATTTGCTTTATTGAAATAAACAAAATCAAGATGACTTTAACATACTTTGTTTAGTAATACGAAGGAATTAAACAGAAAACCTCGCTGTCAACGTTAAAGCAACCCAAAAGTTCTACTACGAGGCCCTACGAGGTTCGAGACAAGATTTTACCAAATATTAATAATGCAAGCTGGTTCGGTACATATTAAATCTACAGGTTTCAAAACATTCTTTCGCTACCGGTGAGGTGTGAAATTTCGAATATGGAGTTGCCTATTTAGATGTCATCCTTATCATCTGACAAGTGTACAAAAAGTACGAAGTCCATTCCAAAATATTAGTAATGTAGGTTTTGTATATACACTGGACATTTACTTACTTCTAGACCTTATTCATAGTCCATGCAGTTCTGCTGTTCTGCTATGATTCTTGTTCCATTTAAAAAAGAGAAATCACAGTATAGAGTCTGATTTTAATGTCTGACACTGACGGCATACTCAAATGACAGGAGTGGATGTGTAAGATACTTTTGATGGGCACTCATGAGAAGGCTAGTTATGCTATTTGTCCCAAGATTGTTTTTTTTACCATTTTAGTCGGAAAAATTAGGCAAAACATTCACGGATGTTCCAAAGTTTGTTTTGAGACAAGGTTTAAAGTCGAAGAGTTCCTGCTACCCAGACTCCTCTTCTCCCACGTGGGGGATTTCGAGTTTCATTTCTAGCCTCGACGCGAGATGCCAATGTAGGCATATTCTTTGTTTTGCTGCTACCCTCGCATCGAGGTCTCAAATTCGAATCGGCGGATTGAGTTTTGGATTTTAAGTTCTTTTGAGTTCCACCATTTCGAATAATTTGCTTCAAATTTGACAGGTTTTCGACCTTGACGATAGGTTTTTCCCTCCCGTGTTCCAAAAATTCCATTTTGGAAGAGCTGTGAATGGCCTGCTTAACACTTATGCCGAGACGTGTATAAGATTTTTAGCTACAGGAAACTAAAAATAATGTAGCCAAAATTTTCTTAATTGCTGAAAACGGTAGTAAAATCAAGAATTCCATCTGGTTGCTCTAAGGCATTAGGTTCTAGGCATTTCAAAATAGCATAAATTGTATATATTGCTTAAATTTGAAATATTTTACGAAAAAAAGAGCTGCCTATTATAAAAATGAAAAAGAATGAAGATAAGAAATAAAAGAAAGGAAAAAGATAGATATCCCTTTCATTTTCTTTAAAAAAAAAGAAGTGGAGGTATATTAATATTATATCCCTCACTAACATGATTTTAATAATGTAAGGAAGCAGACGATATTTCGCTCAATTTATGAGCATTTAATAAGATTATTCAGAAAACAGAGATAAATCTCATTGTTTCATCACTGAAAAAACAGATCATAGGTTTTATGAAGTAACATATAGTAAATCAGAAGGAAATAGCATACCTTTTGTTAAAATTCTTCCATATCTTATTAATATGATTAAATCATGGTAAGGAAACAACGATATTTCGTTCAATATATAAGAATTGGATAACATTATTAAGAAGACAAGAATAAGTCACATTGTAATAAAACTTTTATGAATTTAAATGTAGATAAATATAGACTATAACTCACAAAAGGGAGTGATTGATCATGCATTAAAAATATGAAAAGAACTTGAAGTAAAGATGAACAGAGATATGCAATATTTATTGGAACTGGAAAAAAGACCCCAAATATTGAAATATGAGAATTAATTTGTAATTTTTGCTTACATTTAGAAATGGCACTTTTCGAAATGATCACTTTGGCAGCGGTTAATTCGCGTACTTCGCTTGCATTTGATGGAGCTATGAATAATTCTCAACTTCTACTGATTTTATTAAATAAATATGAAAGTAATGGATAAAATGTTCGAAAGTGAGCAACCTTAAAACTTGATGTTTGAAGATGAAAAGAGATTAAAATTCGTACCTGAAGCGAATATATCATCTCCCGAATTCACAGAGACGCTGCTGATGACTCCTCTGTGGTTCTCCAGTTTGTGGATGACTTGACCAGTGTCCAGCCGACTTACGACCACGACACCAGAATCAGAACCGCTGATTATGAGGGCTTCTGAGTGTATGGTGGTGAGGCATTGCACACCTGATGTGTGATGACTGGAAAAGTTAAATGTAACAGAGTCATTTAAGAGAGACGCATTTTCAAGTTTGAAAAATGATGTACAGAAAATAAAATTAAGGAATTTGACACGATGAGGTGCTGTAAAACATTCTTTAAGCATTCTTTCAAGTTTTTTGATACATAATACAGGTTAATTTACTTTATATAAAGTCTTTGAAGAATAGTCATGTACTGATAGCGATGTATTTTCATAACATATCAAGAAAGTGAGTTGTTAGTTTCATTAAGTTTCTCATACTCATGCAATTACTTTTATAAATGACAATTTGCAAATCTCAAATCTTCTACTACTGTAAACTAATTTTGTGTTCTTTTTTTAACATAATATGCATGCTAGATTTGTCAAGGTGAAATGCTCTTTAATATATTAAAAGTTCTTAACAAATTGAGCAACAGATTATTAAAGTTTAGTTACTATTTCATATTAACTAATTCCTATTTTTCCTACCATTTTATAGCGATAAAAAAAATTTGTGTTACCTGAATTTGTGAGCCATGTTGCCAGTTTCCATTTCCCAAACGATGATTTCAGAATCTTTGGACCCACTTATTAACCACCTGCCAGATGGAGTAATATGAAGGCAGGTGATTCGATTCTTATGGCCTGCGTAAAAAAAAGAACAGCTTATCAATATTGATGAAATCTATAAACGTTCTATGCCTTAGTCGGACGATTTTAATTATCACTTAGATAATAATTTTATTTTTAGTTTGTTTTAATTTATATATTAAGAATTATATTTTTTCACATTATTACTCTTGCCTTCATAGACTTGTTAATTTTTGATTCAGTGAATATTAATAAGTATTTGAAGATTATTTTATTTTCAGTCTGTTCAACTGTCGAATTTTTTTTATAAATAACGCAATTAATGAAGCAAAAACGTTCTCCATTCTTTTTTATTATTCACAAGTTCCTGTTGAATGGTAATAAGATACTCTCAATTCCTTTTCCTAACTTTTCACACAGAATATTTAATTAAAGGGTTTGGGAGGATGCTAAGTCGGTATGGGTTATGGCTATTGACTCAACAGTAGGATTTATTATTTCATATCGGTTGAAAATATCCACGTCCAAAAACGAATACTGAAACTTTGAAACGGGACATCAATAGCAAAATAAAAATAATTAATAAAAACGCCTTTATTAGTGTTATTTCTTCAGTTATTATACAGGGTGTCCGAAAATTAAGTGGCACATTTCAAAAATTAATAATAAAAAAAACCTAAAAATGTTAGAACTAAGTTTTTTTTAAATGAGAGTGCATTTCAAAAAGTTTTTTTTCAGATGAGAAGCGCGCCATTACGGTGGTATAGGTGGTCGTAAATTATTAGACATCTCCCATTTTTGAGAGACATTATCTGCGAAAATATGAAAGCTAGAAGAAAAATAAAAGCATGCATTTGTAGGGAATGTTACACTCTTAAATTCGTTAATTCACATGTAATGTGAAAACTGAATATTTTTTGAGATATTCAAGGCAAACTGAAAAAGGAAACCAGAAAACGCGCACCGGCTTCTGCCGATGGGCAGCCATTGCGTACTGAATTTTCTCGCTGTAGCAAATTTAGAGCGTCCTATCAGAAAAAACTTTTTTATTTGCTCTATCATTTAAAAAACCGTAGTTATAACATTTTTAGCTTTTTTAAAATTAATTTTTGAAATGTGCCACTTTATTTTATGCCACTTAAATGTGCCACTTATAAAACTAAAAACACTGAAACATGTTTTTATTAGTCTACTAAATAGTAGACATCATTTTTTATAAACAATCTGGAGGTTAAAAGGAGCATGATGTGCCTAGAGAAATATTTTAAGGAATTTGGAATTTAAATTGCATTCATAACAAACTTTAATTTTAATGAGTGTCTAGGAATTTTTTATTATGATATTCATTGTGGCTTAATTTTCTTATTCTCTTTTCTTCAACATCTCGATCTTTTACGACTATTTTTGACATCTAGATATTTGATAAAAAATATGTGTTTTTACCTTTTTAGTACACTAATAAAAGCATGTTTCAGCTTTTTTATTAATAATTATTTTTTATTTTTTAGCCTTTAATATATCTGATAATTCGATATTATAACCATTAGGGATCGTGCAATTAATTTTTCTTAAATCTTCGTCGTTCAAGCAGAAGTCACTAAGTCCACAAAATACTTTTCACGGACTACTGCAGTCAATTAGAATTTGTAATTAATTATTTCGTGAGAGAAGCCTATTATCTAAACATCAGTAAGTCAAGAATAGAAGCTAGAAATCTGTAGAATAATTTTTACTTTTCGTCATAACGACCATTCTTCCATATGGAATCAACATTTAATTATAATAAGTCAACTAATTGATAAATTTAATTCTGAAAACATTAAAAATATTGTATTATCACGGAGAGCACATATCTGCACAAAATTTCAAACCTTACCACATCAGGAAGTGAATAAAAAATCAATTACATAATTTCATCTTAAAAAAGAAATTAAATAAAAGAGTATATTTTCTTTTCAACTGTAGTTGTTATTCTCTGTAGATGAAGTAATTTTGAAAAGGACCAAAATCAATTTTAAAGGAAATAAATTTTAGTGGTTACAATGAATGCATTTTCTTTACTGGACACTTACCATTTTATTTCATTATTTTTCGAGATGTTATGACGTTGGAAAGAATTTATTTCAACACAATTTCATCAAAATTATGAATTTTAGAGTACATTATTTAGTTTGCTTTAAAATTTTATGTATATTGAATTCTAACTTCAGAACTTATATAGAAGAAAGGTAAAAACAAAATTATTGAAAAAAAAACCATCGACAACAAAAACAGTTTTCATTTTCAGTTACCGTGTGGTTTTACTATACACACACACAAAAAAAAAACTGATTACGAACAAAAAATGATTGAGGACTTATTCTCAATGATGGATTCTCATAGCTAGTAATTCACATTACACAAGCTTGATTATTAAAAGTTTTTTAATGGCGTGGATGCAAACAAGTTATTTCTATCTGGTTTAACGTCGATAAAATAAACATATATAAATAAATAAAATAGTTAATTTAATACTTATTGGTTTATTATTTCTACCATTTAGTTGTATTTTAGTTTTACTTTTAGAGAAACTGGATTTTAGCGGTTTTGAAACGTGGAAATTAATCCTGTAAAATTTCAGTCATTAATTTTCATTTGGAAACGTCGATTAACAAAAGCTTGAAATACGGAAGTTTGCAGAAAAATACATCTTATAATCCCTCTCATTAAATCATATTAACTTTCTCATCACTCAAGCTTTTTTTTTGCGCATAATATTTTTACGCATAATATTTTTGTCTAATCCAATATTCGAAACAAATCTAATTTTTCATTATTTAGAACCAATAAATTCAAATGAAGACTTATCAAGAAGAAGATTAGAAGATTAAGCAAAGAATGTTCTGAATGTAACCACTAACAGCATTTTTGTATCTCAAATATTCGAGGATATCATTAAAGATTGGAATGAAGCAGAATGACATGGAACTGGAAAAAAAATTCTACTGACTGGGATCACAGAACACTTCTTTTGATTCAATAAATTACGGAAAATATAAAAATTGCAATTACTCTTTCAAAAGGAAACCAATCGATCTAGTATTTGAATATGCTTACAAATTATAGTATTTCTTTTCGTAGATTTAAAAAATAGTGAATACATCAAATAGCACAAGATGCTGTACAATATCGATATGATATTTTCCCGATATTGCAAAGCGTTCATAATACCGAAAAAAATCGTAAAAATATCATATACAATATCTTTGTGTGAATATGAAGATAAAATTTTTTATAATAAAAGTCAAGAAACTAAAATATAATTATAAAACTAGATATCTAATAATGCTTAAAACCTTTCGAGTTTAAAATCGAAGAGATGGAAGATATTTTAGAATTATTATCATAATAAAAAATTTTGGAATAATTAGAAAATTTAGTATCTGTCGAACTTCTGCTTATATTACATACTGAAAAATTAACATATTTATTGTAAGTGACTTTGCTTGCTATACAATATCATCAGTTTGATACTCAATATTTAACTCAATGAACTATTAAATATGGACAATGTAATTTTATTTTCTGTTAAAAGTTATGATTTTTCATCTTTTTATGTATAGCGGATCTCATCAGCATGACAAATAATAGTTTCATCGTTTTTATGACAATGTAAAAATATAGAATCTAGTGGGTTTAAAAGCGCAAATTTGTACATTGCTCCTCCCGACAACAAGCGACGAAACAAGTATAGACGTGCCATGGATTCCTCCAAACAGGCTCAAATACAGTAATCCGAATTTTGTTGGCAGAAAGAGTAAATGGAACTTGGATTTTCAATGGAATGCGAATGGGACCAAGTGTATGTCACAAAGTGCAATTTTCTGGAGATGCGGTGATTTTTACATTATTGACTAAGGGTGATGATCTGTTTGTTGCATATTAGCTGTGCACACATGTCCATAATTAAAATCACTCCACTTTCAGAAAACTGCACTGCAAGACATACACTCAAAACTGTATTATTGCGAGCTGAGCCTGTTTATAGGAATCCATGGTACGGCTATACTTGCTTCTTCATTTCTGTTTCACTCAACAACAAACTGCATCAGGCCGTTTTATACTAGATTTCTCCTGTCATACGTTCTGAAAGTTCTGCGAAGGGGAATAATTCCGCTGGAATCACAATACCATTTTCATTTGGATGTGCCATACAGTTCACTTTGCAGGTGTGAGGGCTGCTGTCCATTTCCATTCACTTTACTGAGTAAAGGCCTCTTAACTTGATTACATAGCATGCTAACTGTCGCAATCGGGCGTGGCATGGAGCAACACAGGATATGTCTGAACTTGCGGCCTGACTTCAATGCTCTCCGGACCTCAATTCACTGGATTTCTTCAAATGGGAAAACATTAAATAATTGGCACAAGAACACATCAGGGGATTCAGTCTCTTTTCCTCTAGCAAAGGATTAAGGGACAAGTGACATTTTCTTCTTCTGTCAGTTTATGTGAATTGCAACTCTTCTAAATATTGCTCGTATATTGTTATGTAGTACTATTTTTCTTTCTTGTTGCAAGAGTTCACGGAGACAGATTGCTTGCGTTGCTTTTTATGAAGTGACGTTAAATTAATTTTATTTTTGAATTGTAAATGTACTTAAATCACTCACCAGTGAAGACGCGCACTAAATTTCTAGATGGCAGGTGGTACATTTCGATGTTGATCTCCTGCGTACACCCCATGACATGCTGGCTGTCAGGAGTGCACACCAGATGAGTGATGGGGTGTGGGCATGTCATCATCGTGACCTGAGGAGGTAGGCTGAGGGACAGCCAGTTATTCTGTGGCACCAATAGAGGGATGATATTATTGTTGCACCATTCACGGGCATTCGTCACCAGTTGGTCCATCGTTTTGGTAGTACCATCTTGGAAAGAAGGAAAAGAAATGATAATGAAGATTTTTGTAATATAGGTAACCTTTATTATAATATTCTAAGATCAACATGCACTTTTCAATTAAGTTATTATCGTTTTTTTAAAATAAAAGTTTCATCTGTAAGATTCTCACACGTGGCATGTGACACGTGTTGTACAATTCACAAGAAATGTACATATATGAAATGCATAGTTTTTTATTTTCTACATGTATAGAAAATATAGATTTTTTTCCTCAAGTGGTACATGCAAATTATTTTATATTGTAAGAAGATGTGGAACCTTCTTCAGATTTTTAGATTCCTCATCAAACTAATACACTTAATAAATTCTTCGTTCCGACTGAAAAATTTAAAATTTGTTGATACGATATGAAATAAATGCTTTACTTCGCTATAAATATCGCTAAACATCTGTAACAAAAATAAAGTGTTACTGTTTACGACATTAATTCAGTCAGAGGAAATAAAATAGCACCTTAAAATCGTTTATTTTCACTCTCATGATTTATTTGCTCAAATGAATATGCAGAGACTATTTCATTTGTTCTTTTCTATATTATTAATAAATTATAGCGGAATGTCTGCCCCAAGATTTTTCAAACTATAAACGATTCTATATTGAAATTTAACTCCTTATTGGACATCTAATAATAATCCAATATTAGATGAAGTGGAAGGGTATATAGTTGCGCGAGAAATGGTGTTAATTTAAGATGATTTGCTAGATTTTCTCTATGTTGAGATAGCGAATTCACCGTAAAAAATTAGCAGAAAAAGATTTTTGGAACTGGATTTTGATCACAAAATTGTTCTAATACTCATTAGTTCTAAAAGATTTCAACAGGAAGAGTGAGGTGACACCGTATGTCATAGAATGTATTCTTGATTTCAGTAATATTTTATGGTTATGAATTAATGTCTTTGCTACTCTTTCAAAATAGATCACCCTATAAATGCTCAGCTGATTGCGTTAAATTTATTGGACAAGAACAATGAGAAATTTATTGAGCCCATTTGTAATGTATATGAATTTGGGGCTTATTTTATAACTTTCCCTTCCGCACTGATAAAGGTCTCTAGATGTGTGCAGTTATTGACAGTTCGAAAAGAAACTCAAATTTCAGCAGGAGTACGTTGTTTGATTTTCAACTAGATTCCTAACTTGATGCTTCTCGGGAAAGAAGGAGGAATTCGATATATTTTCAAAGAGAGGAAATGAGATTGAGAACAGGCTTACTTAGAAAAGGCCTGAGCCAGTTTATGATTTCTGTCGCTAGTTGCTGTGGGTCTTGGCTGAGAACATCCACCGATTGTTTGGTCATGCTGTACAATAATTCCACTTCCCAATCTAACATCTAAAAAGGAATGTAATGCAGATTTGAAATAAAAATCACAACAGTAAGTGAATATGCAGTCTTTAATTATATGCGTGATGCTGAGGTTCATCAATGAGGTGGCATTTCAGTAAGCGGAATTAAAATGCCTGCGAGAGCAACATTTTTTTCTCACTTGAATCAAATGTATTTATTTACGCCATGTTACAGAATTAAAAAATCTCCTTAGTATTGGATGTTTAGATGTCTTTCAATTGTATAATTTTAGTACGATTTATAGAATACCGCAATAAAAACTAAGGTCCACGAAGCCCCTTTACAGGTATGACGAAAATGACATTTCACAAACAAAGGCAACAAACTAAGGGTATTCTAAACAACATATGGAATAAATTTAACCCTTTCGAACCGACTTTTGCATGATTACAGTTTAGTTGAACTTATTAATGAAAAGTAGTTTAACTTAATATTGACATGCTAACAGAAGCATACTATGAGTTTAAAGTTCTTCATTTTTCCCGTTTCCTGGAAATCTCTTGGGATAATATGTTCCAATCGTATAGTCGACTGAGACTATTTCAGTAAAACATCTGTAAAACTCTCTTTCCTGCCATAAGATTAGCATGTGAGGGAAACAACTTTACAGCTTCGTAACAATAATCTTGTAGTAATTTGATAACTGATGGGATATATTGTCCCCCTGTTAAATGCGTTTGGGACAATACATCCCACAAAAAGAATTTATTTAACATTTCTTGATTCTGGTATTAAAAATGGTAAATTATTACTTAATAAGAACAATAAGAACTATTTTACAAGTAAGTATGGCATAAATATAGTTGTATTTACTGTAAAATTAAAAAAAAAATAGGCCAATTGAAACTTGAGTAATGTGCGTGCTCAAAAATATAACTCAGCTGTTTGCAATCTGAGAATGTTTCCAAGTTGCTTTAATCATAATTTTAATCCCTAATTCCTTAAGAACACTGAAAACATAAAAACCCTTGTAAAAGGGGGATTTATTTACCAATAGGGAATGAAGTCTAATCTCCCGGACGTATATGCCCATTAGGGCCGAAAGGGTTAAATATATAAAATGAGACAGAAGCTCTTGATTATGAAATCGAATCAAATCGGCGTAATTAATTACACCATAAACAAATTTTTAAAAAAAGTTATAAAAACGAAACGTTCTTAAAAACAGAAAGGTTATACTTACCTGACAGCGCACTATTTCTAATATGCTTCTAGTATAACTGATAGATGCGCCCCTAGTAGCAGCAAGAAGGAAATCGAAATTACAGACTGCATCCTGTTTCAGTTTCTTCTGATCTCCTGATTTAAAAAACGCATCTCATATTTTATTATTTTTGAATAATAATATCATGAATTACTGAGACATTAAATAATATCCTTTAAAATTATTTTCTCAATAACTTGTGGAAACATTAGATGAAATAAAAACATGCTGTTATTTCGTGAATATTATGAGACTGAAATAATGTACTTTTCTTTATGTTTTTTTTTATAGAGATTGGGTTCTGATGAGGTTATAGCGAACATGTAAAGTTAATAACATGTAACTTTGATAATGAAGATCCATTATCAAAGATTATCAAAAAGAGATAACTTTTTTCAACGATATGATTACACACATATAATGGGCAAGAAATAAAAAGAATAATACATAGTAGAATATATGCATATTATTCCTTTTCTTATTTCTTGTGATCTTTCCTATCTTTGCTAAAATTTTTATTTTTCAAATTAATTTTTAGCTACACTCGTGTCCAAATTAAAGTAACATTCTAAAGATGCAAAAAATTTGGAGTTAATATGGATACAATGGTTCGATATCAATTGCGGAGAATCGAGGGATATACTAACGTCGGAACTCATATTTTACATTGAAGATTCGGTTACGAGGGCATTTGGGGAGGGGCGACTAGAAAGGGATGAAGAAGAAAAGGGTTTTTGACCCATCCCGTTCCACAGTTAGCTGATTATAAGATGAAACTTTCATCAGTGGTTATCTGTGATTAGCATAATATTTACATGCATTTTCGTAAAACTAACTAGAATATTCGGGAAGATATAAAGGTTTCTTTCAAAAATCCCAAATTTTTCTGCATGTTTTTTTGCTTATAACATGCAGAGTTTTTAACCAAATAGTATGAAACAATATGCACAGACAATATGTAAAAGAAGCCTTTTATTAAAATTTGAATAAAATACCCTATTAGCGCAAGATATTCTTCGATATCTCCACGATATTATGAATGCCGCACAGCATCGTAAAGATATCGTATGGATATTTTAGGGCATCTTGTGCTAATAGGGATACTTTAAATATTACAGGAAATCTGAGCATTTGTAGTAAACAATTTTGTACTGCGCATGTGCGAAACGTAGCGTAATTTTCTTTCCTAACTTAAAAGCCAGATATATAGGTCAACATATATAAAAATTCCAGTTCAATACCATTAGTATTCAGAGAAATATTGGCATTTCAAGAGCTGAATTGCTCTTGTTCTCTAAGAGAAACAAAATGATGAGGGTTCATGCACAAATTGATATTTTTAAACTTGAATCTACGAATAGTTAGCATCGAAATGCAATTTAAATTATGCATTTAATTTATAGGTATACATGAGTATTCAGGATATTCAACTTTCATAAAATTCAATATTACTGTTGGAAGATACAAGTTCAGATCTCCTGTAATATTTAAAGTATTTAATTTAAATTTTAATAAAGGGCTTCTTTTACATGTTGTCAAGTATTCTTTAAGTTTCGTACTATTTGGTGAAAAACACTGCATGTTATAAGAAAAAACATGCGGAAGAATTTGGGATTTTTGAAAGAAACCTTTATATCTTCCCGAACATTCTAGCTAGTTTTAAGAAAATGCATGTAAATTTTAAGCTTATCACAAATAACCACTGATGAAAGTTTCATCTCATTATCAGCTTTCTGTGGAACGGGATGGGTCAAAATCCATTTTCGTCTTCATCCCTTTCTAGTCGTTCCCCTAAATGCGCTGGTGACCGAATTTTCACTGTAAAATGTGAGTTCAGACGATAGTATATCCCATGATTCTTCGAAACTGATTGTGAACCATTATATTCATATTAAATCTAAATTTTTCGCACGTTATTTTAATTGTGGACACCAGTGTACTTAAAATTTAATTTAGCTCGTGTTCATTCATTGTAATTTTTATTCAAACTCTTAGTGTTAGAAATGAAATTTTCAATACTTGAAGTAATATAATGTTATCTGTCACTCCCGTTAAAAAACGCAAAACACAATAAGTAAGAGTTTCACAAAATTGTAAATAAAGAGGAGTCATATTCAAAATATAATAGATTTAGCGTTTATAAACTCTATTATTTTATTAAAGATCGATATAATTATGAATAAATAGTATAAGATAGTTCTGAAAAGACAATGTTGACATCAAAATGTTGACACGAAAATTGTTATATCTGCATAATGTTTGATTGAAATAAAATTTCAACTGCACCTCGAATTACTTGCGATAGTATCACTTTAAATTAAGTATGCCATAATAAATTTTATAAAGAGGAATTTTTACCGATGTTTACTGTCTCATATCATAAAATTCTCCTGTAAATCTTTCATTAATTGTGTAGTGTATATTTTCGGTTCTTCATTATTTGCCTTTTCTTTTTCTTCCAGAAGAAGCTTAAGTAGTCCCGAAAACTCTGCCTCTATCAATTCCAGAAACTTCCATCATTATCGATTTCGATCTGTATTATTTCGTATCATAATGTTTAATGCTTTTCTATCAGCACATAAAGTAATGGAATCCCGCAGGGCATACAAGCTCATACAATGAGTTAGGGAGATCACGAATGTTGATGATACCGAGTGTGAAAATAACCAGAATTATGATTTGGTAAAGAATATCCATTATCAGAGAAGAAAATACTAAACAGAAACCACGTCTTCTCCCTGAGAAATGTTTCTTTAGCTATAATATATACAACATATGATTTAGACACTATGTTTATTCTGATTCGTTGTCAATTTTATTTGTTTCTTTCTGAAAATACTATTTCATAACTTCTATTAATATTTTGCCATTTTTATGTGACTTTTCTAAATGAAGGATCCGTTATAGTTTAACATTGAAACTCACAGACAATTTTGAATAGTAAGCTGAAAAATTTCATATTAGAGTATTGTGAAGATATTGTTTATTTGGCACCTAAGAGAGAAAGATCCAAGTTTAATGACTTAAAATGCAAGGTGATTCAAAAGTCCCATGCGACTTTAAAAGTCAATAATTCGTAAACGAATGAAGATAAGATTCAGTTTGCATAAAAAGGATGAAACTGGATATTTTTGTCGTGAAACCCGAATTAATTGATAGCAGAGTTTACAATTTAAATCACCAGATGTTTCTGCAGTTGCTGGAGCGATGCATTACATAGGATAAGACGATGGTTGGAGTAACAACGCTTCTTCTTCCATTCAGTAAACAATGTCGTCTTCCATTCAGGAACCCAGCTGACAGACGATGAACCACATATTTCAGCATTAACACTATTTCTAGTGGTATGATAGAACATGAGCAACAGAAATGCTGCTCAATGCTGTAAAAATATTTGTCCTTCGTTTGACAGCTGAGCTTTTAAATGGAAGGTGATGCATCCATCGTTTGTACGACTTTACTCTGATCATTGTCTTATTCTATGCAACGCATAGTTTCGAGAACTGCAGATACATCTGGTGCATCAACTGTAGAACCTACTAGTTTCTTGATAGAAAAAAAATGCGGTTTTATTCTCATTCTTTCTGTCCAGGCAGCATTTTTCTGCATTGAATCATCTGAGAATTATTGATTTATAATGTATATCCGGACTTTTGAATCACTCTGCATATTTCTAAGAGAAGACCTTTTTATTTGTAAATTTTTTTTACTGTTAATACAAAAAAAATCTAAAAATGTAATTGTGCTTCATGCGATTGGGTTTTTGCTCTTAAAAGACAGCTGTGCAGGGGATCTGAGAGAACAGCAACAAGAAAGTATCGTGTGCAAGTGATGCGAAGTGACAGGGTTGTGTGGGATTGGGGGAGGAGGAATAAGGAAATGACATGACAACAAACCACTGAATCATTCGACTGACCACTGAGCATGAGATGGTACCAGAGCTCGTCGATCTCCCTCAGCATATCCGACCAATCATCCTTCCGCTTTGACTTGGACTCATCCAATGGAGAACCCTGGAAAAAGGTTGATTTGCACATGACATATTTATCTTATCATGAAAAATAGGGGGAAAGCTTCTTTAAATTACTGGTTAGTCTTCATCACGAAATCTCTAATAATTATAAAAGCGAATGTGTGTGTGTGTGCCTGTCTACGCTTTATACGCAGATCATTGATCATAAACTATTAAATGTGGCAAAAATATCCTTTGGAGGATGGGATTGTGTGCTTTGGAGCGAGCTTTTTGAAATTTTAATTAATTAAAAACATTAAGTGAAATTTTGTTATTTTTCTGTTTACACTTCCGAAAGTATTATTGGATAAATAATGATTTTTACAACATTTTAAAATTCAGCAAATTACTTTTTCACTAATACTCCTCTATTGTGCGATATCCTTTGGATGTTTTTCGATGCTCAGAGTGCTGTACAATACCGTGAAGATATCGTAGTAATATCCAACATATTGGGCTATTTGGGTTTGTGGCCATGCCCTTTATCTGTAAATTTAACAATTGCTTCAAACAAATATATTTGAATAGCACTTTTTAATGTCGTAATGCTTTTTGCAACATTTCTAATGTTTCACTTAAGTTTTAATCCCGCATATTTTACGTTATTAAAGCTCGGGTAAAAGAATTGATTTATTCCTTTGTTACTAACTTGAAGCAGTTTTTACTTTCATTTTGAGTTTATACATACGCAGTAAGTATATACGAAACATCTACTACATATTATTTACTGGTAAATGCTTTTTTCCCATATACTTACCACCATTATCCAAGCATCTGTTAATTCTGGTGCAAGTTTTTAAATCCCAGAGACGCGTAATTCTACTGCCTGTTGCCGGAACCACATTTCAAAATTATTTCATAAAAGGTTATCTAAGACACGTCTCTAAGCACATTTTTTTCATCCAATTCTCTCATTATGAGACGCCGATTTGCTTGAAATGTTTTCTGAGTACTTTGAAGAAGTTCACGAGAGAATACAGATTATCTGCCATTGCTAGATGCGATAAACATTGATCCTATCAACAGAGAATTCACGACACCGTTTCGTCGATTAATAATATCGACATAAATGGAAATAATTTCTTTGTGAATATCCTTTGAGAGCTAATTTTTTGTCTAAAGCCGGCGATTCACTTCACAGACAAACTGTATATTTTGGAACGCGAGAAAGAAGAAGCTATAAAAATATATGGAAATGAGCCAAACTGCTTTCCATGGTTGGAATTCCGTCTGGACTGAAATCGGGACGAAAAATCAGAGGAACCCTGAAAGAGGCTATCGAAAAGAACAATGCCTTGCGTAGATTGAAGCCTCGCTTCGAGGGTAGCATAAATTAAAATATGCTGACTGGGGTAAATCGAAGAGCGATTAACATGCAGCTGTAGAGAGGGAAAGAAGATCGCTCCCCCTACCTTCCTTCAGAGTTGGAGTCCTTTTAAACACAAGTGAATGGCGTGCCTGTATTTTTCGATTAAAATGGGCGGGAAAAAACCGGATAGGACAAATGGCATGGCGAAAAGAACAATAAAAAGAACTTATACTTCAAGTGAATGACTGGCTTAAAAATGAATGAGGGACAGCACTTCACACTTGGCGGGATTTTGAATCGGCGCGGCCACTGCAAAGACGTTCTTTTTAACACAGGAAAGAAAAACAACAACGAAGAGAAATCGGATAGATTAAAGGTCAAAGTTTGATGCCAGCGTGCGCATCAGTACGTTACCTTTTTATCTGTGCACATTATATCTTTATTTTGGAACATTCCTTATAGAAAAACTTAGAAACTACAAGGAAAGAAAACCCGAGGAAAGAGATGTCAAAATTAGCCAATTTGTTCTTGAAAAATCTATTATTATAGCAATTTATTTTCTTAGCTTACCAAAAGAGAAGAACATTAAAGAATTCATTAGTTCTCTCTCCAAAAGATTCACAGATACAGAAAGGAATTAATCACTAAAGCCGGCCATTCACTTGAAATATAGCCATGCCATTTGTCCCAAGCCCGTTTTTTTCCCCACCCATTTTAATCGCAAAATTCCGGCAAGCCATTCACTTGTATTTAAAAGGACGCTAACTCTGAACGAAGGTAGGAGGAAGCGATCTTCTTTCCCTCTCTACAGCTGCTTGTCAATAGCTCTTTGATTTTCCCCAGCCAGTAGATTTTAATTTATGCTACCCTCGAAGTGAGGCTTCAATCTAAGCAAGGCATTGTTCTTTTCGCTAGCCTCTTTCAGGGTTCCTCTGATTTTTCGTTCCGATTTCAGTCCAGAGGGAATTCCAACCAACAGAAGCCAATTGGCTCATTTCCATATATTTTTATCGCTTTTTCTTCCTCGAGTTCCAAAATATACAGTTTGTCTGTGAAGTGAATGGCCGGCTTAAGACTAGTCGAGTGACAAATATTACCAATAGGATTCGATACAGAGGTTAACATAACGGATGCCGTCTAAAGTACCACATTAGGCATTTGATCAGGATTGAAAATTACGAAATACATTTGGTTTGTTGAGGTTTTTTCGGAGCAAGAGACAGGCTTGAACGAAGTATATTCGTAACCAGTCGTTCTCGACTACTCCTGAAAACGAGGCGTTCACGCAGAAAATCAAGGATTCAATTTAAAAAACGTTTTCTTAACTATTCAAGAAGTGATATTCCTGGTAGCTGTACTCAAAAAAATCTCGACATCCGATTTCTTCTAGATGGGTTTTGAGAAATCCACTAGTTCACATTTTATTTCAATTTAAAAACGAATTTGCAAAACGGATTTCTTTATAGGTTTTCTATACTGCATGAAAAATGGCGCTCCGATCTTCAACAAAAGAGCAAACTAAAAAAAAAAAATTAACGACATTCAGGAGAGGAAATTCGCATTAAAATATCATTGATCAAGTTTGCTGTAAACGACTGGAAACTCAGGTTTTAGGGCTATGATGCTGTGATGGATCCTCATGGAGCAGCAAAAATTTTAAGAACATTCCTTCCAGAAACTCGTGGGAACTTTTCTGCACCCAAAAGAAACTTTTTCTATCATATTTGTGTGATTAATAGTTGGAAACTCAGCCGAGAGGAAAACATTAGACTTCGCTCTCTTTTTAAAGTAATTGTGATTGATAGCGTCGAAAAAATCGATCCTATCTTGTCTTCAGAGCTTTGATTAATGTATCTTTAGCTGCGGAAAGCTTCGACATCGTGTCAGGATGGATAAATGGGTGTTGGTGTACTCTAAAAGCATTTAAATGTCGCAATTCACATAAAGCGACATTAATGTAATATTATAATATAAAAATTGAAATTTTTGCTTCATCACTATGGAGATAGTGCTTACATTAAAACTTGTTTTTGTCAAATCAAAATTGACCAAATCAGTCATGGTGGACCGAATTTACCAAGTCAAGTGACCGAATTTAATTTCTTTAAAAGCCTCTAAGAAAATATAGTAGGTAATCAATAAACAAATATCTCGAGCCGAAAAAAATAGAAAACGAAATTTTTCACTAAATATTCTCCTTCAAGGACAACGAACAGTTCGAAAAGCAAATGAATTGGAAACAAATATTTGAAGAAAAATTTTCATGATGTTGTTACTAATTAATCGAGAGCGAACCGACCTGATAACGTTCAGAGTTAAATAACACCTTATATCTGTAAATTAGAATCACAGAAATAAGGCGAAAATAAAAATGTATAAATTAATACAAAGTATCCTGGAATACTCCGCAGTGAATGCCTTATGATCAGTGATGCTATCATGCCTTCTTTCATGCTGAATCTTCATAACGTTCATAATTCGAACCACGGATGTTTTGTTTTGAACAATATTTTCTCACAAGAACCATAGGCTGACATGTATCTGCACCACCGCAGGAGAGATGAACAAACGAAAGTGGTATACCAAAGGCTTGCCAGGAATGGCAACGAACTCGCTACTCCAACAAACACTAGGAGAAATTTAAACGAAAAGAAAAATCGGACATGAGAAGCGTGAATTTTTATTTATCAATGAACGTTTCCGGAGCAAAATGTCGATAACTGTATACCTAAATATTTTGTGTACTAAGTTGTTGATTTTTCTCTGAAATTTTGTTACTTGTTTTTCGGCAGTTTTCATTAAAAATAAAAGGATAATATTATGATGCCTAAGAACAGAGGAGTACAAAAACCCTGCTCACCATAGAAAAGTTATAAAATATATGTAATTATTATTACATATATATCTAATTCTAAAAAATATAATTTGTTATTGAATGTTTAAATCTCTAGAACGAATTAATCACATTATCAAAACCCCTAGCTCAATCGATAATTAGCTAACGAACATAGTCTTTGAGTGGATTGCATTCGATGACCGATTAGCCACAGTGATTAAAAAAGTAAAAGTATGGTTCCGGAAGAAATAACGTGCATAAATCTATGTAAAGTTGATGATTTGTTAACGAACAATGAAGAAAATGGACATCGTCTTTGAGCGGATTACGTTTGGTAACTGATACCCAGTGTGTATTAAAAAGGGAAAGAAGGTTTGGAAAATGGTTTCAGAAAATTGTACAACATGCTTTTTCTTTCGTTTGATACTCGAATAGATTGACAAAAACTTATAATTTTGCCATAAATAATAGAAAATCTAGCTTACCTTCTGTTCTTTTTCCATGAGGAAACCTAAGTGGAAAGCGTTGGCAAGGTCTGTGTGGCAAAGTTGTGAGTCACTGCTGTTTGGCAGGTACCGAGCCCGGATGGCGTTTGTGATGCTTTTGTGACTCCAGTACAGGTAAGGTCGCTTGTCTACGTAGTACATCTTCATCAATACTCCTACAATTGAAAAATATATACAAATAAAAAATGACAGAAAAATGGAATTATTTATTTATTAAAAATGGAATCGATTCGTGAAGAGCAGTATGCACTTTGGAAACTTTGCATTTTTCTTCAAAAATCCACCACAGAAATATACGAACTATTTTTTCAGCAGGTATATGGTGAAGATGTCCTACCTCATCCACTACGATCCGGAAAGCAAAGTCAGTAAATCACTAGGTTCTGCAATGCTAAAGAAAACCAAGCTTGTTCGATCTTCGGGAAAAAGTAATGGGGATTACATTTTTCCTTCCTCAAGGTATCGCTTATCAGCATGAAATACCTCCACATACAATAGTTAATGGGTTGTAGTGCGTGAAAGTATTGGAGAGTTTAAGTAAACATATCCGACAAAACTGCTGTTTGCTATTTCCCTCCAGTTGACGACTACACCATGATAATGAATACGCTCTTGTTTCCACCGGTGTTAGACAATATTTGTGCTAGCCAAAACCTTGCATGTGTGCAGCACCCTCCATATAGTACGGATGAACTTCCTTGCATTTTGGCTCCCTCTATTGAAATCGGCACCACGAGGCCAGAGATTTGATTTATAAACATCCGTTTTGAAGAAGGCAGAAGCACTTCTAAAAAAGATATAAAAACGTTGGGCAAAGTTAATACAAATCGGAGGAAAATACTTCGATAAGACCATAACTAGTTGAACGCTGCATAATGTATTTTATGAGAAATAAATGCATTCTTATTCATTTTAGTTTGCTGTCATGTCACACACAGGCACATGGATACAATACGATGAAGCATGTTTTCTATTTATTATATTATCAGTTTTTAAACATTTAGGATAAAATAAATGTTAAAAATATTATGCAGTTTTCTCCTAAACAGAAATTAAGACGTAAGCATACAAAAAATAAATACAATTCTTTAAAATTGTTCCGCTAGAGCTAATTAATGTACCTCGAAAAGATATATATATATATAAGTGAAGAGCAGTACTTCCATTTTCATTTGTTTTGTGCTTTTAGAGGGGATGACGGCAATTTTTAACGGATTTCGTTTGTCGTCAGCAGAAAAAAGCACAAATTAATATCATGAGCGAGCTTCCCTTCCTGACGAGCGGCTCGCTATGATATTTTTCAATTTTTTTTGGTTTTTTCTGGTTTTTGCCTATTTTTGCCATTTTGTCTTTTTTTACTGTTTTTGAGTTTTTATCTTGTGTTTATAAGTTTGTTTTGATATATATATATATAGTTAAATATTTAAATTAATCAAAACATGTGTTTTATTTTCAATATATACAAATATTAATCTAAAAGTTAAAATGAAAATCAAATTACCTTATCAGTAATCATACAAATGAAATACAAAAGATAGTTTGATTAAAATCTATTCCACTACGAAAAAAGACAACCTAGAATTGGAATTCCAACAATTAAATGTCTATCATCCTTGGGAACTGATATGTCGCATTAAATCTAGATTTTGTGGCGCCAATCCTCTGCGAAAGCCAATTGTTTGAAAAACGAAAAAATAGGGGAATAAATCCCCCAAATCTTTCAAGATTAGAAACGAGAAAGTATATAATTTATACCTATATAACATACCTATATATATATATATATAATATTGCCTTGGTAGATCAGAATGGAATAAGATAATGTTTTTTCAAAACTAATTAAAGATGTTACCTGTGTCACATGTTCTATTTCCTAAAAAGTGTCCTTTCATTAAAGATTCCAATAAATTTTAAAGTCATTAAAATATCCTCAATAATCGATGAAGCTGAAAATTTAATTGTTCATATTCCAGGAATTTAGGAGTAAAAAAAATATATATTGTGTGGGTATTTCAATATTTATGTAGCTGAAAAAGCAAGAAAAGCAAACTCAAAACATGCATGACAAAATCTTGATGTTGTTGACCGTGTAATTAGTAATAAGCAGTTCCCTCTTTTTTGTTTTTTTATCTCTTTTGATAAGGCGGAAACCACAAATTAAAAACACGGTATTAATTACATTACTTAACGCTAGAATTAACAAAGGACGATATGCCTTGGAGAAATCTGAGCAGAGTATTTCAGAATAATTAAATTTAGTTTTTTTCTAGCTCACTAAGAAAAATCTTTTAAAGCCATCTTTTTTTTCAAGTTGAGATTAAAGTAAAATGGCTTCACGACTGCCCTCTTTGGTGTGCTTTCTTAGGTTGTTTTTTAATTTAGAAACAAAACTCATTCCGGTTTGTAGACTTTTTTAATAAAGAACAGGAAAAAAGAACTAAAAATTAAAAAAGAAACCCGCAATTTTCTGACTCATTACTATAAAACGATGCAATTTTCAAATCCACATCCCCGTAAACCTTCGCGGGCCTTCTTAATGAAAAAATTCTCATATGAAATGTATTTTTAGAGACCTGTTGCACCAATTTAAAACTTCCACTCCATGTAATTCAGATTTTCTTTATACTTAGTCCAATAAAGACATTTCTTGAATACGTTTTACTGCATTAAACCGTTTTGATAATGATTTCGTTATATTGAACGAAAACTACTGTTGAATTTGTTATGTTATTACTTTTAACAAATTATATAACGCAATCATGTGAATCTAAACTAATTTCACCTAAAAACCAGCAATTCTAAAAATGCTGCATCTCAAAGTCTATAAAACGCGATTTATGTAACAGAATCTCGCAAATGAAGGAAATTGTTTTTTTGAATTAAGAGATGTTTAAAATGTAGAGATTCGTGATATTCTCTCATATTTCTCAGCGATACAACTTCAACATTTTCTTCAGACACTCTTGATTTTCGTTTTGCGAAAATATCCAGTACTTTCAAACAGTTGACGCTTCTACAAATGTTATTATCACTCCGAGGATCATAACCGAACTTAATACTGGACGTATTTCGAAATGTAGTTACCGTGTCACACTATGAAAACTGCAGAAGGCTTTGTGTTTGCTAGACGCCATTTTTACAACGAATGATTTCCAGTGGAAGACAGAGGTAGAAATTTATGAGGAGGAGCACAACTAAAATTGTCATATACGATAGTTCAATTTAGCGTTGAATCATTAACGTTTAATTTAAGATGTATAATAAACGGTTGGAACTCACATTCATTTTGAATCATAAATTTCATGATATCAAAAATGAATGATTAACCAAATTGAATGATATTCATTTTGACGTATGGTATTATGAATGGTCTGGTCATTCTAGGGAAAAAGTATCAGACTCGCTGAATGAGGGCTGAATGCGTACTTAATAAACGTTTAATTAAATAAGCGTACTTTTAAAATTAAATTCTTTTATTTTATTTAACTATTCGCAAAATTTAGTTGAAACCCCACCGTGTAAAAACTGCGAGGAAGATTTGTTATCCAACAAAGTGAAACGAGATTTACAGATTTTAAATCTCAGAAAGAAAGGCTTTTTGAAATAACCTGGTCAATATATATATATAGTCGATATGCATTTGGGGGTAAACGAGCTCCAGAACAATTTCGATTTGAAAGCAGAATTCAGCATATTATTTGAATGTTGAGAGGATATATTGCTGTCAAAAATTACTTGCACTTAAGTAGTTCTGCAAATAAATATTTCTTGAGTTTGAAGAAGAAAGATTGAAAAACCAAGTTATTTTTATGTTCAAAATTCTTGTATTCATTGCTATATGTAAAGATATTACAGATTCATTGTGTGGAGTATTAACTATGGCGTGATCATTGCTGATCAAAAACGGATTGAAGAGAATATGGACTTTTCAATTTTCATTATGAATGCAAAATTTTGTAAATAGCGTAGTCTCCTTGCTCATTCCGAGTGTAACATAATATAAGCTTCTCACATTCATACTGAAAGCATTATTCTGAGATAAGGAAAAGAGAATCAGGAATACCGGTAGAGGGCGTTACAAACACTCTAACGTATTAAGTCATAACATTTAAACTGATTCATAACAAATGAATTAAAGATGAAATTAAAAGACATACATGAATTTTGAAGAGTATCCTTTTCTCAGAGAAAGAAAGCGAAATGCGGAGTGAATGATCCGTATCCTGCGGACGAGTTTTCTGTTTTGTTTATTTACATTAAAAACCTGGACTTCCACTTTGAAGATTCCATTGACTTAGCATTACACCGGAATTGCTAGTTGCCGCATTTTAATGTAAATACACAAAACGGAAAACTCGTCCATTTGCACAAGATGATCTTGAATATCCCTACGTTATCTCTGCGATATTGTTAGGCATTCAGAATATCGTAGAGATATCGTACAATATCGTGTGTCAATAGGGTATGTATTGCAGTACTGCTGATCCCGAAGAAACATCACTTTTCAACTCTTTTTAAGTCAACTTGTTATGCGCAAGGGAATTTCTGTTATAATTTTGCCTTGAAGTCTTGCAGCATTCCTATTTTCTTCTTTTCATCGATGTTCCCTGAAACGGTAAGTGATTTTCATATTTAAATTTGGGTTATGGGCAGTGATTAGTTGTTTATTACGTCTGAGAATTATTAGCTCAGAAATATCAGTGAAAAGAAAAAAAAATTAAAGCTATAATATAGGCGATATTGCAGAGTTGCAGCTTTAAAAACAACAGAACAAAATCACAGAAGAAATCCTATCTCTTGTAAGATCCAAAATTGCTGACATTCACGCTAGGTCAGTTTTGTAGCGATCCACTTTGAACAAGAATTTCTCGAAGTAGAAGAAAAGGAGCAGAGAAGAGATATCAAGTATCCAGTAGAAAACATTTATTTTAACGGCTTAATCATTATTCTTCTTTATAGTATTTTTCGAAATAAAAACGTTTCTTTTTCAGTGGTCCGCATGTTTGATCTTTTTCATTGATGCTTATTGCCCTTTTAGTTTGATATGCTCGTTCTAGAGCTTGGGAGAAGGTATTCACTAGCCGTCAAGGCATTGTTTCGCATTTCAGCCGGGAAAAAGAAAGCAATTCCTTTTGATATGGCAAGAAAATAAGTTTTTAAAAAATTCGTTAGTTCTCCTCAATAAGAAATATTGTGAAACATCCCAAAGATTGTATGGCGTATTCTAAGATCAACATCGTCTGCGAAACGATTGAAAATTGCATAAATCTTCCAGAGACCATTAAAAGTAAGTTTTAAGGGCCATAGGAGTTTCCTTAAAACATTTCTTCGCTTATCTAAGATGTGATAAAGTTACTTTTCTTAGTTTCGTCAAAAGGTCTGACTTGAGCAAAATTTATTTGATAACACATCCAATTTGGGATAATTATTGTTATTTCATAATAACAATTTTATAATAACGAAAAGGGCACCTGCGATATTTCAACATGCCCGAATGATGTCTGTCTGAAGTAGCTTTTTGTCTTTCTTTAGCCGAATGGTGGCTGTCTCTCTGAAGCTAATTGTTACTTTTCCTTAAATACAAATAGAAATATCAAAAATTTTATATTTCTATGCATGAGTCAGACCCATCATTATATGCGAAGGAGTTAAGGATACTATAGGATATTAAGGATAAAATGTCATAATTTTACTCAAAGTTTTCGTCAACTAATTCATTTTTAGTGTTATAATGAGACTCTGCCGAATTTTTAATTCAGTGCGAGGCACTACGGAATTTGTCGCAACTATTAAAAATGAGGAATCAATTAAAATCTGTTTGGTTAATTTTAGAATTAACATTACTTTAACCAAGAAAAGAGTAGCCATAGAGTATTTTCGCATAATTAGTCGAATTTCATATTCCTAAAAGAACAGCCCATAGATCCCATGTTGTTTGTTAAGGTCCTCATGGGATTTGTAAATTGTGGTAAGTGATGGGAGATATGGCTTAAATAATATGTAAATTTTTAGTTCACTTTTTAGCTGTGACCATCAAACAATTGCTAGGTATGCTATTAGATTTTTGTAGCTCAATTGAAAGCCATACTCCATCAACACAAATTTACATGCAGATAGATGTCATGTATTAACTACATCAAAATATTGGCACTGATTTAGTATGGCGGTGAAGTCATACGGTCCAGCTGTCTGCAGTGGTTTTGCGAATGAATTTGTGGAGTATAGAGAAAGAAAATGACATCCTAAAACAATATATTTATGTACCTATTTAATGATGTAGCTGAATTCAATCATTCAAAGATACATTTATAATAAATGTAGAATATCATTCTCTTATAATTCTTTTGAAAGAAATGCAGTTATATTTACAATTATAAAATGGACATTTAATAGTTAAGATGTGAGTTACTGCGTGTATTTTAAGTTGCTTTATAAAATGCCTGTGCAATTCTAAAATGCTAAAATAAGGAAAGATGGCTTAAATGTGACAAAGATAAAAAGCACACCAGGAAATGAAAGTCCTAAAAAGGCAAAGAATACACATATCCCAATCGTATTAAAAATGATTAAATCACTCACCTAGTCAATAAAAATTATTTTTATTTAATTAAACTCCAATCATTGTTGAGTTGAAGAATTTTTGTAAGTAATCTTCAACAAGCTTTTATTTTATGCTCAAAATGATTATTTTTTGATTGTTAACATTTATTCGCTCATTGATGGCAAAGTATATCTTCATATCATGAATATCATCACCCATATTTAGTTACTAAATGTAAATTCCTACTACTACCAGTATATAACAGAAGCATGTTTGTTGCCCTACTAATTTAATTTTACCATAAAACATATAGAAATAAAACAAAGACACTTATCAACTTGGTTTCATATTAATAAAAATATTTATGCACGATATTTCGCTGATATCGGCATGAGGCATAAAATTCAATTTTTAGAAGTTTAAATGTGAAATATGATTTAAATTGTAACAATGAGTTTACTTACCTAACTCTTTTTTGATATCCAGCCAATGAGTTACAGAAAACTCGACTTTTCTGTTATCCAGTTCATTATCCATTTGTGGCCCTTCATATTCGGAATTTGCCAAAAGTTCTACAATCTCTGCTTCTCTAAGGCCAAAGCTTGTACACGTGAGATACGTAGCAATCTTTCGTATCGTCTCTATGCCATACTTGTTCTCCACATCTATTAAAAACATATTCACCAGTTCCTCAATCGTGAGTGGCACATCCTTGTCTGTCAAAGTCTTATAGGAAGGCCACCTCCTCGCAAGATGGGACAACAGTTTCACGTACAGAGGACACATAGTTTTACCGCCAAGACGTTGCTTCACATATTGCCACTGCTCAGACGTCAAAACGTGTTTATTGTCCTTCAGATTGGACTGCATCATGCTGATTGCAGCCTGGCTGGTCAGAGGTGGAATGTAGACAAAGTTCTCGCTAGTAGAGATCCTAGTTTTAAGCAATCCTAGAATTTTTTCCTCTTCCTCAGACACCGAACACACGATGTGGACGTTGGCGGGAAGATTCCAAGGCAGCCATCCCAGGATGGAAGCCTGGTTGTTGGGTGCACAGCGCAGGGAGTGCAGATTGTCTAGAACGATGACAAGGTCGTTGTCTTTGGCTTCCACGAGTTTTAAGAGATCCAGAAACCAGATACTCAGCTTGCCAAGCTCGAAACTGTAGTGTCTGGGGCTTATTTCAAATCCAAATAACAAGCTGATGTGCAGGCACAAGTTTCGCAGAAGTTCTGGAGTGAAAGAAGTACAAGGGCTTCGACCGACGTGGCGGATGATTCGAACTACATCACTTCCAAGCCATTCTGGACAATACATGAAGACCTATATAGAAATAAAAAAATATATTTTTGATACTTATAATTAAGAGAAACAATAAAATACATCCGTGATTTGTTTTCAGCCAGGTAAGAGAAATTATTTTTTGAATATAATTGAATCCTTGATTACAGAAACCACATGAGTCAATAATATCAAATGTTGTGAACTTTAACGAAAGTGATTAATTTATTAAATCAATGATTAATTTTTTTACGTGGTAGATTTTATGTTCATGTAATGTGACTTTACTTGACTCTTGACATTTCTTCATTCATTATGTAAATATTCCTATAGAATGTAAAAACAGCATGAATGCAATTTTGACTCATGTGGAGTCTGCAATCAAAGGTTCAATTAAAAATACGTATTTGTCGGCACTGATAAAAGATTTTTAGTTTTCCCAACCCTTTCAGACTCAAAATATTGTTTGTTGTTATTAAAAAAAATAAAAATTAAAGAAAACAACAAGGAAACATGTATTTAAAATATTCATTTATTACCGACAAATTATTTTCTTAATATATTATTTAATTAAAATTACTCTTTCATTATTCATTTGCAACCAGATCATGTTGCCAGTTAGGCCGCATGAAACCCTCTTCAGCCCAAATTAAAAGCATGCATATAAAAACACGTTATTATGGTGATGCTAAATGGTATCACAGGCCTTGAAAGGGTTCAAAGGAAAGGTTGATAGATTTTTTAAAGAAATAGAAGACCAAGAAATATCCTTAAATTTCATTTTCTGGTTTGAGCTATGTAACAAGCGTACTAAAAGCAGTAAAAAATGCTGTCTCAAATAAATATGGTCACTTAGGCGGGAGCTACGACCTTGTAACTTTAGGTGCATGCGTGGGAGGGTTAAAGCTCAATATATTCCACCCGTCTTCACTCTGCGTGTTTTAGTTTGAAGGTGGGTAGGACACTAGACTCGATAATTTTGATCACGCCTCCTCAATTTGAATCTCAAAGTTTCGATTATTCTCTTATATATAAGCAATCTGTTTTCAAAATATAAAAATCCTACTGCATAACTTTCCAGAGAATGATACTTTATTTAAATGATTTATTGTGTATACAATGGATAGAAAAAGAATGAAATTGAATAGGAATAGAAAATAAAACCTTATCCACTTCAATTCATTGAGGGCAGTCATCATTAATGACCTTATATTAACCGAGAAAATTAATAGCTTTAAGTGTTTATCAAATTAATACAATATTTTTAATTCCACACACAAATTTTACATACATTACACACATTAATTGTACCACATGTACAATTTATTACACTAAGTCCTTAATATGCATGTAAAAAGTGTTATGAATATTAATGTAATGAAGTAAAGGTGTTCACTTTATTATAATACTCATCATTTAAAGTAATTAGGAAGAACTGCTACGAAACAACAAGTACAGTAATTTAAAACTGCAGCTAACAACACCCACTAAACAATGGACATCATGTAAAATTAAAACTTTAAAACAGATAACTTTAATTACCCGCCATATTATTTTTTTACTTCCACAACATGAAACTTTAAATGCCCTAGTGCTTAACTTTCAAAATTATTGCTTGCTCTCTTATCGGTGCGACGATCTTTTTAAAAAATGAAAGCAATTATCGCCATTTTCAAAATGAAAACAAAGTATAAATATGTTTTTGTCTCATTTTATTAATGTTAAGCAAACTTTTCAAGAAATCTGTTGTAATCAGAGGGAACGATATTCGACGGACAGATTCATTATTTCCTCTCAGTTAATAACCTGTATCCAAGAGCAAACTAATCGAAGTTCCTTCTGCATACAAAGCTGTAAAATTCGAGAAATATTTGCACATGACAGGGGAAAAAAGAGCAAGGAAGAAAGAACTTTGTTCTGACCTGTTATTATTCTTGCCGTCAAATTTTACCCATTTATCATTTATAATTACTATCTTTCTTTTTTGTAAACTAGGAGGCATTTCAGTTTTATGGATGCATCAAATTAAATTTTGCAGGTACTGTCACTTAAAAAAATGTTAGCCTTAGAAGTTTTCTTTAAATGTTGACGAAATTTAGAATGGTACAAAATAAACTCTCGATGAAGAATTATCTTTATTTGGTGAGCATTTATCAAAAATAAGTTTTTATACGTAGACGTTTTTGGTTGTCACAGAGCCTTAATTAAAAAATGAATAAAACTATTTTTCATCTAGTATATAGAGGACAGCTCAAGCAGCAAACTATGGGCAAATTGTTTGTGCAAGAAAAGAGATTTCCTTTATGTCCCATATCAAAATATAACATACATAGTTCTGAGATCACAAACAATTGAACATTATACTGAAAAGTGAAAATGCAATACAATGCTGCATGTAAAATTATACAAAATTATAGCGATTTTGTCTATAGAATGGATGATAAAATTTATTTTTCTTTGAGTCCAAGAAAGTACATTTTGGAATTGAATGATTTCGACAGGTTGATTTTGACTGAATTTTTCTTGTCATTTCCAATATTCAACTGCGATGTTATCTTCCGTTTCTTGTAATCGTCACCCAATCAACGCCAATATCAAAAGACCAAATCTTTTGTTGGTAGAAATTTAAATACGTAATTTAAGCCTATGAGATAAGAAAAAACATATAATGAGTTAGGGAAGAGTTTGGTCCAGGCTTAAGTGAATGTAGACCATTCTGTTTTCGTCCCTCTCCGTCTCGATGACGATGAAATAAACAAATTTGTGCTGGGAAAGGAGAAAAATGGGAGAAGGAGAAAGAGGATGAAGATGGAGACGATGCGCAGATCGTGAGAATTATGTGGTAGGAAGTATATGAATGATAGAATTGACTTTCATAGAATTGAATGAGGATTGTTCTACTGTGCCAGCAGATAATGTTATGAAGTTTTAATGTAAAACACATTGGATTTTTAAGACTTTAGTGACAATCTAGAAAGCAGACAGGCAATCGAATTTGCATGCCACCAGGCTAAGAAATGCATAACCTTCATATGATAATATGCGCGATAATTTTAAACCGTTGTATAATTTGGTTTTCCTGAAATACAAAAGTACGCACATGTATTTTAATTTTATATAATCTGTAAAATTTTGATATTATTTATTTAATTGGTTCCTACAGATCGAAAAACATGACCAACGAATTTCGCATGCTGCAATTTCTACAAGTGACATCACAAAATATGAATAGATAATTTCTTGAAAGGCAGAACAGAAATGATCTCTTATCCGGCATAGACGAGATCCCTCTGATGCCGAATAAGAGGAATTCTGTACAAAGACGGAGCAGTCATAATTCGAACCATTCTGCATTTCGAAAAGTAAATAATTGCTTTGTTATCATTTCCATTAAGTTTGATGTCATCCATAAGCCAGTTAACAAGAACCGTAGCATCGTATCTGGGTCACAAACAAAATTTATTGGGTAAAATCTGAAGTCATCTCATCGGTGTTCCTATTATGCTGTTAATCAGAATTTGAATGAAAAATGTGCCCGCAGGAAACAGAGGAAAATGTACGGACGATAAATAATAACTAATAATTTGACCTGTCCTTACAGGCATACAAATTTCGAGCCACAGACAGTTCCTATGAAAGCCAGCAAAAAATTCGATAAAAGATACACTCGAAGGTAGATTCGAAGGCTAAAACAATCTAATTTCTTGTCGTAATTTGAAATTTTCCTATACACAATTTCAAACTTTCCTATACGCAATTTCTTGATTAATAACTAAAAAAATTAAAATAAAATAATAATAAAAAAGAAAATAAGAATAAAAATACTGGAAGCCACAAATTGACACCGTACCATACAACAATTCAAAAAATAAACAAACAACACAGTTGCGGCTAGCATGCAGGGACGATTATTTATAATAAATAGTTAAAACATAAAAGAAAACCATATAATAGCAAAGTAAAAATCAGTATCTGTATCATAAACAGTTGCAGTCATGGCAAATCTAACAGAAAACAAAAATATCATGTAAAAACCAAAGTGTAAAGTTGAATGAATAAAGTTATTTCATTTGAAATGTTTAAAAAATATTATTTCAATTTACATTCTTTGAAGATTTTAAGAAAGATAATTTCATTAAGTAGAAATAACCTCCAGTAAGTCAACAACTTCCATTGCTAATAAATAAGTTTCTCATTACACATTGTTTAATCTGTCAAAAAAAAATCAGCAGAATTATTGAAACTTGAAACTTTTGCAATCGTAATACAACAAAAGGAAACACTTGCATAAATCGAAATAAACTACAGTTCTCAGATCTACTATGCCTTTTTGATTGAATTTTTTTTTGAGAATAAAATATTTGAAACGCAGTTTTAGTGACAGGAAAATATTCACAATGAAAGTTTAAACTAAAAAATATACATAATTTTTGAGCGCACAAAACAATTTTATAACAAAGATCTTATAGATATTGACATATTTCCAAGGATATTTTAACATTTAATCTCTAATCGTATTTTGGACATCATGACTGTTCTTTGCTTGATTATATATTTTATAATTAAACTTTGGAGAGAGTCCTTCATAGAAATGCTCATATTTGGAAGGCTATACAATTTATGCAATATTTGACTAATAATTATTTGCAAACAGTAGTGAAAATTTCTTTCCTATTACACGAACATTGAAAAAGTGACTTGCACAATAAAATAAGGTATCCATTTTTACGATGTTTAAATTGGACTTAAGTAGGAAACGTAATTATAAAATAAAAATTTTGAGTTGTTCTGCCTTATAGAAAAAGTTTGATAAAATACAATCCCAATATTCAGTTTACATAAGGTGTGCATTATTAACTAACGATTCAATTTAACTCAGTTTCATAAATTTCTTTATTGTATCTGGAGGTTGATGATGATAAGCACAATAACTTAGCGAGCAAGTACTAAACTAATTCAAACAAACAAGGTCAACTCAATCATTTGAGTTATTTTAGTGATTAAATAAGTTATTTTTTAAGCTGAAAAATACAGTATTCGATATTGGTAAAGCTTTTTGATCATTTTCAAAAGAGAAATTAAAAACCACGAATATTCCTTGACCTGTGAAAGCAGAGTGGACTTCCCAGATCCATCCTGCCCGACGACTATAACAGGTGAATGCCTAATGCAAGTGTCATCCTGCCCCAGCATCAAGTTCTGTATTTGTAACAAGGCTCCGCAGTCGCTGTCCAAGGATTGGGACACTCCTAGCACGCGTAGATGTTGACGGCTGTTGCTCAGATGGCTCTGTGATTCTCGTACCACCTCCTGTAAATTAAAAGGGTTTCAGATGATTTATAATTCGGAAGAAAATGTATTAAACAGCTGAAGTCGAGTTCCTCATTTACTTCCGAGACACTGGGTAATTATAATTACCGATATCAAATCAGTTTCCTTTGTCTCTGAAAAGTTCTGCAAAATCTGGCATATTGCTGGCTATGAATGTTTAATAAACTCTGAAAAAGTAATTAATTTAAACAATACCCAAAATTCACAGCCAGAAATGTTTACATTATATTTTTTCTGCTATATCCTGCGCGTCGAGGGACAGCATTAACCATGTTAATCTTGATTATACACTGCACACCCTACCATGCGCAGGTAGTAAGTTGATTCTCTATTTCAGAGGTCCCGGAGGTGTAAATTGTTCCTTAAGCAAATGCATTTAACTATGTAAAATCTACTTCTCATGGTCTCATTAAATGGTAATTGTGATATTAAAGTTTTGAAACAATTGATAATTTGTGCCAATTGTATGTTTCTTGTTTTTAAAATCAGTGGCGGCGACTCGGGGAGGGCGAGGGGTCATACGGCCCCCCCCACTTTCTGTGGGAAAAATTAAATTTTTATTTAATTTTAGCGGCTCAAAATTAGTAATTTAAAAAAGCAACAGTGAAAAGTTAAACCAGCAAAGTACACCGGAAAAGATAAATAAGTTATCATCGGTGCTTGATTTTCAATTAACTCTCTGTTATTCACGAAAAATTGAAGCCGGGTGTCTTGAAATGCCAAAAAATGAAGAGAACCGTTAAAACTGCTATCGCTAGTTCGGTCGAAAGAACGTCTTTGTTGAATCAATATGATCATCGAGATATCTGTTAAAGCAAAAGTAGCGCTTTTGAAATTATCTAGGCTTTTTCTAGGTGTACATTTACATTTGTTTTGAACGCATTGTCATCAAAATAGGCTCCATATTGAGCGTCTTCTTTCGTTCTGAAATATTTTTGAAGGTTTCAGAGGAGCCATAAAATACAAGATAGATGATAATGTACTCCTTTGGCCCGCGAGGGGGACCCCTCCTGGTGAAACCACACAGGATAACTGGTCACCTACGCTGATACTAATGTGATTTTTCATGGGAACAAGAATTATTCATCGTACCCTCGAATAGGTCTTTACTAGACTCTGGTCAGTTCAGTATTCACCTTAGCGTGGAGAGTTTGCCTTTCTCTGGTTCATGATTTCGGAGCCAAAATTTATGACTCTGAGAAGCTTATTTCTTACTGTATCATACTTTATGTAACGTAATTAATTACATTGATTTGGATATCTATTTAAAATAATATTATTTAGCCCAAGCAATCTAATTCAATATTTTTGATTTTTCTTTATTCAACGGTTGGATTTAAGTAAATTATCACTTTTTGTTTTAATTTAAACAAGCCATGATTTTTAATAAAATTATTACCGACCATTTTGGAATTCTCAAAGCACTTCTGTTTAATTGTTGACTTGTGATAATTTTACAAATAATGATTTTATGGATACTTTTTGTCAGTGGCGGCGAGAAAAAATTAAATTTTTATTTCGTTTTATCTGCCTAAAACTAGAAATTATAAAAGAAAGATTGGGTTCGAGGTGGTTAGCTAGATTTGTAACTTAAGTTTTAAATTTTGTTGTCTATGGGTACATTTAGGTGTCCATAGATCTTTTGCCCCCCCTCCCACTTTTATCACCCAATCGCTGCCTCTGTTCAAAATCTATGAACTTTTTTTTGCATGTAAATTTATTCTTTGAGAAAAGTTCATTACATTATTCTTTTTCATTCACATTTTTAAGAACAAAAACCCAGAATATTGATTTTTTAAAAGCTACATTTAAATCTGAAACAACATTGGTTTCCTATTTAAAAAGCAAATTCGTAAAATATTTCCCGTTTGTGAAGTAAGCGACGAAGTTAGATATCTAAAAATATAATTAAGGCTTAGAATTCAATTTTGCTTCTTGAACACAGTTCAAAAAGTAGTAAAATTTGGGCTGCTCAAAAACAGACGATTTTCTACTTGCCTGAATGGGTTTTCTAATTCTAGGTGGTAAGTTCTGCCAGTCGGGCGTCGTGGCTGCGATGTCTTCGTCCACTAGCATTTTGATGTTGGTGAAGATAGCGTTGCCGAACTTTTCCAGGTAAAAACGATGTTCGCAGTGGCTGGAATCCAGACCGCCTTCATGCCACTTGATACTACAAAAGTTTCCAATAATTACTTGATTATCCATATTTTGATTATTAGATCCAAATTTCTGAATATTTTGGTGCACATCAAATTATCCATTTTCTATCACAGCTAATTACAGCAAAACATTTAACTGCTTTTCACTTGAGTGTAAGAAGACACTAGTATTAACTATTCACAAATAACTCTTTAAATCAAAGTAAAAAGTAAAACTATCTGAAAATTTGATTAAAGACATAAAAATTAAATAGCTTTTAACTCATCCTTTCCATTCTGTCCTCCATATTCGAAAAACTCAAAATTTGAAATGCATTTCAGTGTTACAAGGGCAATTAACTTGATATTAAAACAATTGAAAGAAAAAACAAAACTGTAGTAGACATTAAAACGAAACAAAATTGACGACATACGGTTGAATAAACCAAGGGAGGAAGAATCCATATTATTAAATTGATACATTTTTATTTAAGCTATCTCATGTGCCACTTTGACGATGTAAATTTCACGGAGGTTTTTCCGAAATAAATTTCTTCATATAACTGTGAATATTGAATAATAATCAGCGAAATCAATACTATCATCTTATAGGAAATATAATATCCTGCGAAGAATGATTGCTTTCAAAATGTTAATGTTTTAAAAATATGTCTTTTATCTACAATGGGACAAGTTTTTGCATTATCTGCATACAATCATCTTAAACATGAGAGCAAAAATCATGCTCTAGTCCAGTAGTGCGCAAACCGTTGGTTGCGACCCCTCTGGGTGCCGTGAGAAAAATTTTGTGGGTTGCTAAATTCAAAGAAATTTATTTGACAATAAAAATTATAAGGCTTTTCTTCAAAAAAGCGTGGTCGCGACCCCCAGAGGGGTCGCGAAAAATTTTTGCACAATGTGAGGGGGTCAGAAATGAAAATGGTTTGCGCACCACTGCTCTAGTCTAATGTTTGGTCAATAAAAATCTGCAACTTTACTTATACAAAAACAAGTAAGAAACAACTGAGTTTCAAAATGTGATTTTGAAAAAGAAACTACTTTTTTAAATACTCTACAGTTATATGTTTCTTAAAATCACAAGCGCAGACAGCTTTTTATAACTTATTTTAAATAAAAATGATCGAAACAAAAAATTATCAGTTTGATATCGTATTAAAAAAAAGTAACGATATTAAGTAAAACTTTAAAAAATTATATTTTTTCATTTTATTTCAGCTTAATAGTTTGAGGAGAAAAATATTTAAAATTGTTATATAAAGAGAAACAAACTTTTTTATTCATTTCTTTTGAAAGCATTTCCTTTGTGCAATTCCTTTCTCTAAGAAAGAAGCTTCAGTGGTTCTTCTTTGTCTCTTTTGAGCAAATAGCATAATGTTTCTTTACTCTGTCAAAGGCAGTATGTACTCATGTTATTTTTTTACCATCCAAATCCTTTTTTCCTTCGCAGTACATTACTTGAGTCCATAGAATTATTTCTTATAATTCATAAGTACGTTTCGAAAAGACTTAAAAATGTTTTTCAAAATTTAATGAATGCATTCTAGAAACTAAATAAAAGCATACATTTTGAACAAAATGTATTGGCTAAAAGGAATTTTCAACATTATTTTGATTGTTCAGGATTAAAAAAAGTTATAGGAATCATTTCTGATATGTTGCAATGGCAGCGGAATTTATTTTTGAATTTAATGAAGTTATTATATATTTATGTACTGTGTTGATTTTGGATATAATAATAATGACCAGGTTAGATTTAAAGCTATAATTTGTCCTGGAAATGAATACTATAATATATAGAATAGCAAAACACTTAAAATTTTATATTTTAAAACTAAACTCTACATTTGTGAATAAATTCATCGAAACGAGAACAGATGAAAAGAAAGACGTGTTTGTGACATAAGAAGTACTTGCTGTATTTCTAACAATGATAAAAAGCTGTGTTTTTAAAAACATTTTGTAGAATTCTTTTTCATCCTGATAGAGCATGTGTGTTTTATACATACTGAACGGTGTGCTGCACATTTGTATATGTGTAAAATACTCGTAGTAATTAAAAGAATACAACAACCAATAAAACACTAATTTTATTCAAAATAAAATAAATTTAATTTCATTGGGACATCATTTGTAGCAATTTTAACTGTTCGCTGGCGTGATTTGTTCTGTAAACGTATACTATTTAATTTAATTTAGAGATAAACAAAACATTATGACTACGAGTGTTGGCGCGATAACAGCATTTGAAAGGGTAGCTAAGTGAACGATGGTGAAAGTCTATTCTCTATGATCAGATTTGCTGTGAAATCCATGTAGCGAAGATCCTGAATAGCTATTGAGGAAAGATCTTTCTGATTTTTTTAAAAATGTTAGGTTTTTAGAAGTTACAACAAATAAATCAATGTCAGCTACAGGTTTACTCTTATTTCTTCCAGCCATTCGAAATAAATAAGAAACAGTACTACTATTAGTTAAAAATCAGGTTTGTTGATTCGATTCTCTAATAACTGGCGTACGTTTCTGCAGTTTTCGTATTCTAGCACATCTAGGGATAAGAGTTAAAATCAAGGATCCTTGATTGGAAATGATTTTATAATAGAAAATTTATGTTACACTTCCTATATAGCTTTTGTATTTTTAATATTCTTAAATGTCAGCGAAAAAAGAATATTGATGAATGAAATGCGTGCGATATTTTTCTAGGATAATACCTTTCTTTTAATCCAAAACTTTAGAGATACGTCATAAATATAACAAGAAATAATGTTTCCGATGTTATACTTTTTTTCACCAGCTAAGAAATACAGAGTGGTTACAAACAGGAATAAATTAATTATTTTTTTCAATTACCATTTGTCTTGGATATATATCTATTACGAATTTCGCAAATATTTTTAAATATTCCTCATTAAATAGGTTGATTTATGACAACCTCTTGACTCCAGGCAATTCACCAGAAACGAGATGGATCTTAACAGTTTTGTCATCATTTTTTCTTATTCATTTCATACTTTGTCCTTGATTTTAAGATGGAGGAATTATTATTCCCCCCACATTTATAAGCTACTTAGTGACGAATATTATGTGGCTTTTCATAAATGGAAGATTATTTAACTTATCATGTAAAATATATTACTGTGACTACTGACATGATTCAGAAGACCTACTTACTTAAAAAAGTGTATATTTTTTCGGTTGACAGAGAAGATGACATCATCGATGAGGTTCTGGAGGTTGGCGGCAGATTCTTCATCCATGGCGAAGTTTTCCTGAGAAGAGACATCCACATATTGCGCAACGGTTGGTTCGTTGCTCACGAAACCTACGCATAAATTCAACTTATCAGCTATACAAGAAGGCATAAAAACACAGATGGGATTATGGGAAAAAAATCTTATGAAAGAAAAACTAGAGCAACGATTTGGGAATTTGTTTTGTAGTAATGAGGAAACCGACTTAATATGGAGATGGTTAATGTATGACAAGCATTTATTGTTTGCTAGTTATTTAAAATAAGAATCTTAAAAAAAAAGGCTGATAATCCACGACCTAGTATTGGATTAGTTTTTGGAGCTTTTATTTTGTTTTTATCACGTTCAATAAAAAAGATAAAGGAGTTTCTGCTAAAATGAAATCAATCTTTAATCAAAACCCAGAAATTAATGACTCATATTTACAATAATATATACTTTATAATACACAAAAAATTTAAAATAGAAAGTATTATTGCGTTTTTTATTTCAAAACAAAATTATTATTTCTTAATAACTTCCCTCATCTCATCTACAATTTCAGTCTTGTGCAATATTTTTTGATCGATATATTTTATAAAATTTAGTAATCAAAGATGCATCCACTTTGTTCAGAAAGTATAACAACATTATAAAACATCACGGAAGACTTGGAAAGTTATCAAACAGCAAATTTAAAACTTCAAATGCTGGAAAACCCGTTCTATACATTAACATGAGGCGTCGAAGTAAACTTCAAAGAGCCTGTCTTAATGAAACAGACTCCACATAGTTAGAAACCATGCCATTGCTCATTGTCTGAATTCTAAATTCATGCATCGTGGCGGCGAAAGTTAACAAATATCCAGATTAATGAGGAAACTTTGGCTCGGTTAAATCTTGCTCCTATGCATCACCGTGTGAAAAGTTGGGCACACATTAAACAACCCGGCTAGAAACTTTGCAGTAAATTTCAAATAATAATCTTCTGTGTGGGCGGAACGCAAAAGTTCCTTCCTTAATTATTTCTCAGAACAAACAAAGAATCAGTGGTGAATTTAATATTTTTATTTAAAAGTAGTTGCACCAACAATTCATAATATTGAATGAGAAAATCCATTGTAATTAAATTTAAACGGACGTCAGTGAAAGACGTAACTGAGAATTTAAATATAGTTGACAATCATATTTCTGAAGCTGCTAGGATCACTAAATTGTTACCTAAGTTCATCTAAAAATTCATAATATTGAATGAGAAAATCCATTGTAATTAAATTCAAACGGACGTCAGTGAAAGACGTAACTGAGAATTTCAATATAGTTGACAGTCATATTTCTGAAGCTGATAGGATCACTAAATTGTTACCTAAGTTCATCGAAAAATTATAAACTGCGCTTAAAAATTGTAACTCCTGAAACTTATTTTGAAGGCAGTTTTATTGTTGAAACGGTAGCTTATTCTCAATTCTCTCATCCGATAAACAAACGTAGATAACTACCCTATTGGCTCAAGATATTCTACGATATCTCGACGACGTTGCTACGATATTCTGAATGCCGAGAAACATCGTAAAGACATTGTATAGATACTTTAGAGTATCTTGTGCTAACAGGATATTGCTTGGAAACAGCAAAATAATTAATAATTTAATCTTTCAATCTTTTTATTATGATATTCTAGGCTTTCTAACTGAGTTTAGATTAGTGGCATTAACGTCTTGTTTTGAGGCAACACAAAAGGTATTATGAGACAGGCCTCGTAATTTCCGAGCTCTTATCGGATGACGAGGACGTCACCTGAGCTGGCACCTTCCCTCTCCAAACTTCCGCATCACACCAACTTGAAGACATTTGCCCCTCGACTTCAAATTTAATGTGCACCAGCCGCACATACACGACGGATGTTTGATGGAATAGACTTCAAACATGGAATTCTTGTTACCGAAGCCGAGACGTTTTATCACCAGACCACCGCAACCCTATGTTTTCTTTTTGAATTGTAATTTAGGATTAGTATAATAATCTGCCTATTCTTTTGATGAAACTCAATGAACAAAAAGAGCATTCAGTTGCTTCATATTTTTTCACTCTTTTTGAACTTTTAGGCAACGTGCGGCTTTAAATCGGGTCGGTATCATAAGACAATTTTATTAGTTTAAGTAAATAAACATTTCTTATGATATAAATAAACAAAAATATATTTTTTAAATTTTCATATAGTCTACTTTTATTTGTTTGTGGCATGCGGAGCGAAAGAAAAGTAAGTCTTGTTAACAACAAAGCAATACAAGAGCGATTATGTGTCATACTTGGTAAATAAATAATAGTAAATAGCCCCCCAAAATACATCATTAAATAAAGATTAATAAAGTCGTGAACCCTTATAACATTGGATTACTTCGTTTAGGTTCTTAAAACGTTCATATTAAACAAGTTCATAGATAATTACCTTTATCAGTTTATATATGTTTACACAGAGTGCCCAGAAATGAATGGCTTTTTATAAAATGAAATGGTAAGTAAACTAAAGCAAGTGTTTAAATTTTTGCAGGAGATTAAAGAATGCTATGAGGAATGTTTTATTAGTAAGAACTATCACCAAGAAGTGGCGCTTTGGTTTCAAAAGCTGCTAATCATTGGAAATCGTACGAAAACTTTCTCTAAATGCTCCGGTAACAAGAAATGCAAACGAATAGGAAATTAGCAGCTACATTCCTGCACTAGTGACAATGCTCATTCATGACCATGCTCCAGATCCTCCAGCGTCGTGGGAATTTGCCGATATGTTTCCGTTAAAGCGTATAATTCAGTTATTTCATAGACTAACTAGGTATTCAACTAGGTAATTCAGGAAATACCTAGTTATTCTATGAAATATTGGATTGAAAATAGTTAGGTAATTCATGAAATACCTAGTTATTTTATGAAATATGGGATTGAAAATAACTAGGTAATTCAAGAAATACCTAGTTATTCTATGAAATATCGAATTGAAAATAACTAGGTAATTCATGAAATACCTAGTTATTTTATGAAATATGGAATTGAAAATAACTAGGTAATTCAGGAAATACCTAGTTATTCTATGAAATATTGGATTGAAAATAATTAGGTAATTCATGAAACACGGATTGAAAATGAAATAACGGATTCCATGTTTTAACTGTAACAGATACACCACATCCTTTGAGGATCACACGCATTAAGATCCGGCGAATATATGGTGGCCAACTCCTTATCCTGGCAGGTGACGTGAAGGTAGTCAAATGCAATGAACGGTTGTGAAAATATTCCTGTAGGAAAGGAAAAACCTGTCCGATCCGATGAGACTTCACACAGTCTTTTATAATGCAAACTGTCATAATTTATTTACTATTTCATTTTAAAAATCGTCAGTTTTTTTTTACCTGGAAACGCCGTGCTTGGCCAGAAGAAATACTTAAGCATATTAGCAAGTAGATGTTTATAAAAGCTTTCAATATAAAATGAAAAGTTAACAGGTATGGGAAATAACCTAAGTTAGAGATTTGATAATATGCGACAAGATGTAATCTGAAATACAGTAAAATGCATTCAAACTAAGTTTTTATTGTCCATCTTGGTGGTAAAGAACTTAAGTTCTCTTTTTTTAGCTTCTCTCACTATTGAGAAAAAATATCTGAGATTGGGGTGAAATTTTTATCACATTGTAGCATAAAATATCTACTACAAGAATTGATATACGTCATCGATAGGAAGTGTTATAGAGGAAACTGCTAAATAAAACCCACTACTAAATAAATCTACTGTAACGCAGTCCGCTTTTGGCAACCTTTGATAGTCTGAATGTAACATCAGAGACACATATTAAATAAAAAAAAACCTATTTGAATTTAAGTTGCATAAATCTTCCAACAACCCAGCAGCAAGAAATTCCATTCTTTTTCCTGTGATAAACGAAAACTGCGATTTGGAGATGGAAAGTGGATCCTGCACAATTATCTTTCCAGAATACAATTTTCCGATTTGTATTGGAGGGAAAACACGGGCATTAGAATTCGTTCAAATGCTGAAGAATATGGAGAGGGAAAGAGAGATTCTCTCTCTTTAGAATTTGAATATATATTGGAGTTTTGGAATTGGTTTCGGTCCTTCGAAGAATGAGATTTTTGTTCGAAAACTTGGGATGCATCGGTTTTAAATAAATAGATGGTTCTAACATCAGAAAGAGAAAAATCATGTTTGAGGATAAATAGATGGTTCTAACATCAGAAAGAGAAAAATCATGTTTGAGGAAAAAAAAAATTCGTTGTCGTGTCTAAAGGAATAGAAGGGTCTTTGTGAAGAATTCAGAAAATAAAATAAGGGGAGCTTCTGTAATTGTTATCCTATTATGCATGTTCCTTAACTGGGAAAATTTGATTAAAAATCATGATATCAAACAAGCATCGGCGCAACCATGAAACTTATTTGCAATGCTTGTATAAATATTTCATAAAAAATTTAAATTAAGGAAAAAGAATTTAGAAATTAAGAATTTAAGTAAGAATTTAATTTTACAGATGAAAGAAAGAATTTAGTAATAAAATTTATAAAGAAGTATTTATTTCATTTTCCTTATTAATAAACAAAAAAGTTTAGTTAAATTGAAATGTATCATATAAAAACTCATGATCATTTATTTTCTTATTTCTTAGATGATTGCGGCTTGTATACAATTGATAAGCACTTATTATTGTTGCGATTATCTACAGCAGAGGTTCCCAACCTGTGGTACGCGTACTCCTGGGGGCACGCGAAGAACCAGTTGGGGTACACGAATTCAAAGTTGTTAATGGCAGAAACAATAAAACATAATGGATATAAAAATAGTTTCAGAATTTTGTTTTTCCAAGTGAATACTTGTCATTTAATAACTGGAACACGTGAAAAGTTGATTATTACGAAGTGTAATTTTTAGCTATCCAAAACGAAATTATTACAATACTGGTTTCATTTGCTTTGACGTTGAACTATTGTAAAAATGGAGTAAATTATAAAATCAAAAATTAGTCCTGAAAATGTTATTAATCAAGTCATTTCACTCGTAAACTAACCTAAGCCCTTAACATTATTGATAATATCTTCTTTGCATAGACGGATGGTTGGGGGGTGGATATGACAGTAGGGGGTACGCGGAAACAAAAAGAATATTCAAGGGGTACGCGGGGGAGGTTTATAGCTAGAAAGAAATTTTGATTAAGTGGCGTACTGTGAATTCAATATTTAGTGTAAAATGTAAATTATCACCGAAAATAGCTTGCAGGAAACGGTGTGGCCTCATGGTAGAGTCTTGGCATCGTGACCAGAGGGTCGCAGGTTCGGGACCTGATTAAACGATAAGTCCTTGTGTATAAGGACCTGGAGCATACCAAAGCTGTCGAGAGTCAAACGTTCTCCCGCTGGTGTGGAGAGATTTGGAACGGGGCTTAGGTGTCGTCCTCGTCATTTGACTGCGGTACACAAGATCTACCCTTAAATACTTCATGTTAATCTAACTAAGGTAAGTTACAAATGATTAACATTCTTCGCGAATGGGAACTTTTTTCATTACTTTTCAGCAGTTTTGATATAATCCAAGAATTCTTGATGCATTTATCTGTTTAATTTTTTTTTGCTTTAAACTACTAATATAGAATAACTGGATAGCATGACTGAAAATTTAATTTTAAGAATACCTTTTGAATAAGAGAAAATTATCTTTGACTTTATACTTCAGTAAGATATGCAAATTTTCAAAGATTTAATAATGTCAAATCACAGAGGACAATACTTATTATATAATACAAAGCTGTATCTATTTGTGTATATGGAGCTAATGTACAAAATACAGAAGATTCTCCGGTCTGGCCGAAGCCCTACGGAATTTAATGAACGTAGACCACTCAACACAAATACAGCCTACTCCTCCAAAACTTCTGAAGTGCGCGTGTAAGCATGAGTTTCGACCGCCGAGCTACTCACCTCTACTCGGGAAGTCATCGATTTGATGGACAATTCTTCATTAACCACATAAACAATGCAGATGTTACAATAGGTATCAAATTACAATATCAAGTTTTGAAGTCCACTACAAACAAGTAGACGAATACACATCGATGGTGGGGCTTGATTACAGTTTAACTACTTGATTCTCAGTTCAAGATAAAACAAAAAATGAAATAAATAAATAAAACTAAATGGAATACAACTAAAGGAATCCAAGAAGAGCCAAAGCTCATGTCAGGGGTTTAAATGTGAAGACATGAGCTGTTTTAGGATATCTATAGCGCCTTTTTTGAAGGGCAAATAAAAGACTATGTCAGAGACAAAGCAATATAAAGTTTCATATCAAGCAACTTATTCGAAATATTCTTCGCAGTAACATATATCTTCTTACAATGTAGTCTACTTATTTACATTTTCATAGATATTGTTTAAAAAATCGTCTAGTGGGGGTACGTGAATGCTGTGCAACAAGCAGGATAATAAAAAAATTAATGACTCTTTATTTTACGAATATTACAGAGAAACAAAACGTAGCACATATAACAAAACTAAGCAGCCATCACCACCATTATTGCATTTTCAGGGGACCTGCATACTGAGCCGGCAACTTTCCATTCTTGCGCTCGAGATGCCTCCGCCGGAGGAACAATAGAAAGTTCAATTTAATTATTCTTTAATGTTAAGAACACAAGGCAAACAAACAGAAAAACCTATTGTTTCACAACTGTTTCATATACCATAATAAACTGGTTAAATATCAAAATAAATTTGCAGACAGAGCTAAAGGAAACTAACTCGAATTCTTCCTAAAAAAACGAAAAGAAAGTTTTAGAACTAACTGCAGTTTTTACGCATGCATTAAAGATTTGCGAAACAAACAAACCACTTTTATGTGCACAAAGCGTAAAACTAATGATCTTCGTTAGGAATTGTTCATGGAGGGGGCTGTTTTAATCTGCTCAAACAATGAAATGTTTCCATTGAATAAATAAATAATCAATTAAATAATAAGAATATGATTACTAAATAAGAGACACTAGAGGAGAGAGAGAGAAAAGAAACAACACATTTGTTTTTATCAAACGGAACACCAGTGTGAAGAAATTAATCTAATTTTTGTCTTAATCCAATAACTGATTTATTGCAAAGTTGTAAAATGAAACATTTTTCTCACATCAGCGTTTACTTCATAACAAAAACTAATTTGAAAGAATTTGGAATTTGAGAGAGAAATTAATATTATGAAACTTAAAAAAATATTTAATATATCTTCTTACAAAAATAGACAGTTGCTGTTTTCACTGATGAAGAAATCCTTTGGAAAAATCTTCTTACCTTATCTTATCTTCTCGATTACCCAGAACAGTCCGGATCCTTGGCTCTTTCTCCAGGATTTGAAACGAAATTGAATTAAAAGCCCGGTTTGTCCTGTGTTTTGCTTAAAAGGATGTGGCTCATATTTAATTTAAAATCTAAAAATTGTTTCGATATACGCCTGTAATGATTAGAAATGGAAGAGGTAAAGAATGAAAATGAAAATTGATCAGTTTTTGATTATTGAAGTATATTTTGAAATCAGAATTGTTAATTTTTCTAGGAAGTGTCATGTAAAAATCAAACATCTATCCCAGTTTAATTAGGGCCATCCCAGTTTTAAACAGTTTCATCCAATTTGAATCAAAGATGTTGTGCATTGTTCCTTATTTTGCCTATAAGAAATTAGTTCACATTGAAAAATTAAAATAAGAATTCCTAATAAGGTAGGTAACGCGAAATTGAAGTGCCAACTGCAAAGAGGCAAAAAAATTGTTCATTACGAGAAAGAACTAAGTGGGAGCATACGCCTCTCAGCTTCAGCAAGGATTAAAACAATCCGAATGTTCTTCAGCCACTCTCCCTAGCAGTGGTCCCCTTTTAAGTAATTACCACCCGGTCTAGCCGTGCTCAACCTCCGAACCATCAAATATACAGGGTGATTATAATTAAAATTCAACTTTCAAAAAGCTGTAAAAAAAGAACCAGTAGTCAGAATGACCTGAAATTTAAATTGAGTATACTCGAAGAATGGGGAAAAAGTGTGACAGAAAAAAATAGTTCAAAAATTTTAGCAATAGATGGTGCTTTACACGTCAGAATACGTAAAATCAGACACGATGGAACATTTTTTTGGACAAATGAAGTTCATTTCCATATCAAAGCATATGTCAATACTCAGAATTGCAAAATATGGGCAAAGGGAAATCCGTTCGGACATCAGCCAGTACCTCTTCATTCTGAAAAAGTAACTGTGTAATGCGGATTTACGGCATCGTTCATCGTAGGGCCATTCTTTTCCGAAGAGGTAGGTCATGTGGGTCCTGTTACCTGCACCGTCACTGGTGTACGCTATGAATCTCTTTTGCGCAACCACGTAATTCCCGTACTTCAACAGCGTGCATGTGTGGATAGCACAATTTTCATGCAAGACGGCGCTCCTCCACACATTGCATATCCTGTTAAGCGCCTTCTCAGCAGGCATTTCAAAAATGATAGAGTTATCAGCCGTCATTCTTAATCGTTGTAATTTCTGGCTATGAGGTTACCTGAAACTTGTTGTGTTCAGTAGTCCGATTGCAAATTTAGCTGAACTGAAGAGATGTACTGCGCAACACATTCAGACACACTCCGATCTGTTGTGGAACATGCTATTTCTCGTTTTGAATTTGTGGCAGAAAACGGTGGGCAGCAGCCCGTCATGGTAGATTGGCTTTCAATTAAGAGTGCCACAACTGTCGATTGACTCGAAAGTCATTGTTTTATTCATTTATTTTTTCAATAATAAAGCGTTACAGTCATGCACATTGAACAGTACAGTTGATTTAAACTGCAACCCACGCAATGGCTGTTGCATTGGGTTGTCATTGTCACTAGTACAGGAATCTAGTAACTTTTATAGTGTGTAAAGCGCCATCTATTGCTAAAAATGAGAACTATTTTTTCTTCTACCATGCTTTTCTCCCTTCTTCGAATATATTAAAGTCGAATTTAAGGGTTATTCTGAGCAACGGTTCTTTTTTCACAGCTTTTTGGAACTTGAGCTTTGATTATAATCATCCTGTATCTAACCAAGTGCCCTTGCGGGGTGGTCATGTTGTAATCACCCACCCCAGAGGTGATATAGTTGAATAGAATAAGTGGCGATGGCCATCATAGCGGTACCAATTGTTTTTTGTTGAATATATATTGAGTTTTTAATAAAAATTTATTTTTACAATATCGACGACTTCATTGACTCAAAATAGTCTTTAAAATTTGTTTCTGTTTAGTCGGTACAGTCCAGCTTTTTACTCTTTGCCTAAGATCGAATATCCTTCCCTCAATACCTAGAATCTCCTAGAGCAAGTTCAGAAAATCTGATCATTTTAGTAGGATGTTAAGGAAGAAAATTTTATATTAACTCAAAAGAACACTCTTCGGCGCTGAAAAGAATAACAGCAGACATTCTCTTGCCAAAAATAACGTAGCATTATTTAGGAACAATCTATCAGATAGCGGAAATGACAAACAGAACAACTGATGCAGCCATTTTCTCGTTTCCCCCCTCCCTCAACAGCTGCCATTCGTAAAAGAAACTACACAACATAAATAAATATTATTGATATTAACTAACGGTCCGAAACATTAAAGGCTGGAATAATGCAATTTATGGTTGGATGGAAAACTTGGTTTCTGTTATTTTACGCTGAGCTTTATTTATAACGATTTACCTTCTATTTGACGTATGACGCACACTATCCGCTGTTGGGCTGTGGTTGATAAACTGAGGGCATAGTCTAACTGATTGTAAACACCTAAAATAAAAGGAAAAAGTAATATTATTGTGGTGAACTTTTCTAAATGTATCAAATAACTGCAAATATATGATAAATAAAATAAAAGCAATGAAATATAAGATGCTGTAAATTCGGGGATTTAAGGTAACAGAATTTAGAAATTTGCACAGAGTCGATAAACTGTTCTGACGCCGGCAGATGGCCGTCTAAGATCTTCGGAGAGAGTAATGGGAGAAAGTGACTGACATAATAATAAAGGGAAAGTAAACGTAGATAAGATTCACACCGAAAGAGGCGTTGTCTCGCAAAAGAAGATTTAGTGATTTTGTGCCTTCTAAATGCAGTTGTGTTTGGTGGACTCTGTGCAATGGTCATGTGTGCTTTTATTCGAGAGGAACATGTTTGAAAGAGACTTTCTTTTTCGGTGCAGTGGAGATTGTTAATTCCAGTATTCTTTTATAGAAAATTTGTAAATGTGTTCATATTGCATAATGTAGCCCAGAATAAAATTTAGTTTTGATATTCTTGGAATCTTTACTGAAGAAAAAAATATCACTTGTACAGCTAAAAAAATCAAAGAAAAAAGCTGTTGGCTTGCATGTCCAGTATTGGCCGATTAACGAACTTGTATTAAAATTAATGTTGCAGTTGTTTTATCAAAGCACAATACATCTCAGTATGCTCTTATTTTCATAACTAATAAATATAATCTCATGGCCAATTTAAAGATAAGAAGCGATAAATTATGAAAGAAAAAACTTCAAATGGGTCAAATTCGAATCCAAACTTTTAAGTGGAACTAACGTAATTGGGAACGTAATTTATCAGATTCCTTATGATTCTTATTAAATAGACCACTCTTTTCACTAGGCTTCAACATTTTATCAAATAGCTTGTTTTTAGATTCCATCAGCGTTCCTTGCTCTTTGGGTTAACGCATCTCAGTCCAATAGGGCTCTTGCTGCATAAAATACCACCAATAAATCTAGTGCTTGTGGCATATTTTCCACTCCTTTGATTTAGGGGATTTGTTGTGTAAGAAGCTACAGATGTCCTTTTTCGTGAGCTGACTTTTGTGAAACCATCTTGGTTAACCCTCTGACTGCATATCCCGCGATTTTCGCGGGTTGGAACCAAGTCCATTTTATGCTGCATCCTGCGATTTTCGCAAGCAAATTGGTTTACTTAGTACAGTAGACTCCCTCTTAACCGGACTTCATTTAACCGGATCTCCGCTTTAACCGGCCGAATTTTTTTATCTTTAAAATGTAAGAAATAGCAAAAAAAAAAAACCAGCATTTCTTATTTAGTATCGGTATCGCACGTATTTAAGGCACGGTGGTCCCGGAATGTCAATATGACAGCTGGGGAGGGAATCGGCTGAAGTAATTGACTCAGCTTTTGACCTTGACAATAGAAGGGCACAGGTGTCTCCTACCAAACGATTGTAGTGACTGGTCAGAAGATCCCAATACAATTGAAAGGGCGGAAAGAAAGGTGATTTTGGATGAATGACGAAATCATTTAAATCATCGTTTGTTCTCGGTTGCACCAGACGTCTTAAGAGTTGAAAATTTGTTCAAAATGGCGAATTGCGGGAAAAGAAAATTGTAATGGCGTCCATGGAGTTGCGATTAGATGACGATGATGATAGCGACGACATCGTTGAAAATACCACATCCCTCATATCTCATACTGATGGAATGAAAGCTTTAGAAATGGAACTATGCTATGTGGAGCAGCAGTCATCAGCTTCCCCCATTGATGTGATGCTGATAAAAAAAATGGCGAAACTATGCGGCGAGTTGCCGAACTTTTAGGGCTTCAACAAAAAATGTTACTCATTTTTTTAATGGTTTGTAACTTACTTTACTGTAAACTGTTTGTTAACTTACTTTACTGTTTGTAATACTTTAATACATTAAATAAAATGACGCAATATTTTAATTGTGTATTTATTTATGAGACAAATACATCCGAACTTTAATTTATTTTACTTCTTCGGTTTAACCGGATTTTCTCTTAACCGGCTTACCCTCGGTCCCATTTAAGCCGGTTAAGAGGGAGTCTACTGTACTTTTAAAACGTTGGATATTATTACACTAATAAAGCCCTGCATATAAATAACAATTCGCTTGGTTGAACGGTATTTGAACATGTTCTCAAACGCTGCATCTAAATAGTAACTCAAACAAATTATGCAGTCAGAGGGTTAACTGCAGTGTCTGTCGCTTTTCGACGCGATGAATGATTCCAAGTCTGGTTTATTGCATTATAAAATTTAATTCTTTCATAGAGTTAAAGGTGGAAACTCACCTGACATGAAGTACCTTCGTTGCCGTGTGTCCTTGTTCTGATTGATGATGCCTTCTTGGTGGGCGACGCGAGCTCCGTACTGGATCATCTTCAACACCTGTTCTTCCTCTTCGATCCATTCGTTTGTCTGCTCCTCGAATTCGCTCCTTTGAACATCGGAGGGACGCCTTTTGGAAAAGACAATCACATTTGACACTATATACTGAAAGTATATAAAACAGTGATGGACAAACTTTAGCCCTCCGCAGTTTTTACAATAATAGTACTTAACAATACATCTTGGTTCGAACCAGATGACGAGGAATTTTTAGAAATGCAGTCGCAGATTCATTTTTCGCATCAGTATTAAAGCATTTTAAAAATAAGATTTTTTAGTACTTATTGAGTTTTATAATAATTTATAGGGGCCTGTCAGAACTTTTTCTTTTTTTTGGCCATCACCAAAAAATGTTGCACATTTCTGATAAGTATTACATATCAATGGTTACTAAATTATTAATTATAATTTTTTAAGTCAATGATATTATTTTCGGGTTTATTACATTTAGATAAGCAGAAATTTTACTGATTTTGTATATTTCTGTAAAATATTATTATGTTTGATTCCGGGAAATGTTATTATGTTTGATTCCGAGAATATTATAGTGGATGGAAATTAAAAAAAAATATTTAATATTTTCGCTCATATGCTCTACTCAGTCACAATAAAATTTTTTATGTATTTTTTGTAGTAAATAAAGCCTTCTTATGCATACGTATACTTTCCGTCAAAAAACAACAACATACACTTACTTTATAAAGAATTAACATAAAAGGAGAAAGTATAACTATGGAAAGTATATTTAGAGTTGTTAATAAAACTTCTCCGTTCCTTTTCAGATATAGACAGCATGTCTCTACTTTTTTATTTAAAATTAATAATTTCAGTGAGAAGATACTCAAACCCAAATCTAATATTTTGGACGTTGTTTTTGAAGCTAATATATAATAATCTTTAAATACATAATTGAATCGGTAGCTGCAGAAAGGTAACAAATCCAAGACATAAAACATTTTAAAAAGCGTATGGTTATGTTTTTAAATAAATAAATGTACATAAAATCTGTATTAGAGAATAGCCTCATATGTTTAGAAAAAAATTAAATTAAATTTTGTTTCACCAGGTACGATAGTAAAAAGTTTTTTTTTGTCTCCTGTAAAATTCGTAATTTGTGACTTGTTCCCAATCTGCAGTTGATGATTCAATTATTATTGTTTGATTCTGCAATAGGAGATAAATTTTTATAAGGCTGCACCATTTAAAGAAACCGATACGCATTCTCAGTCTTACTCACATGAGTAATTTGGTAAGTTATTAGAGTCAAAATCAATTTTGGGTTTGTAATTTTTTTAGGTTTATTTATTTATTGTGATGAATGATGATAACTTCTTAGCATTAATCCTTTACATCGTGAGGGTACTTGAAAAGTTTTAGTCAACGCTTTAATCTTCATAATATGGCCACTTTCCTGACAATACTCACAAGGACCGGATATCAGGCAGCTGAAAGCAGAAATTATATTATTTTAATTACTTGAAAATTTTATTTCCTTCTGTTCTGGCGTTATTCTGCAACAAAACTTATCTAATAATGCAAAAATGCAATTAAATAGTTGCTGGTAAATTAATTCAGGTTATAAAGAGTTAAGCATTACCATCATTTTTTAGTTGTTGATTAATTTTTATTTGCTTAATGATTAAATAATTTACAATAAATAGACTAATTGCTTACGTCCTTTCAGTTCTTAAAGTCTTTAAATCTGTCCGAATTCTTTGATAAATTCCTTAAGTGGTCCGCTGTGCACTCAATTATTATTTTATAACTTAACTTTACTTATGCAATCTGAAGCTCCTTCCTCCATTAAATGTTATTTTCCGTACTATAAATACGGCATTCTAAAAAGTTATAACGACAATTTTTTTCCAAAAGTTTTGATACTAAACAATATTTTTTGTAACGAGTTGTGCGTTGAAAATACTTTAACAATATCACTTTTGACTGCCACATTTCTCAGACAGCATACTCAAAGGGATAATAGCTGCTCTAGTTAAAATAACAGCCAGTGAAAATAAATCTTAACAGACTCATATTAATATTTAAATATAATTATAGTTTAGAGGTAGTCAAATACAGTGACAATTTCAAAATAAAACAAAATATTACACAATGATTATTTTTCTAAGTAGCCTTTCAAACAAAATATAATAAAAAATTAGAGTAAATACTTTGTAGATTAATTATATGTAAGCGTATCGACAATTTTTGTTAATTGCACGAGGTAGAAAATAAACAAAACCAAATAATTTTTTGGAAAAAAATTGCATATGTTCTTCGCAAATCAATAAACATTAATATGCATTACTTTAAATTTGTTATGATTTTTAAAACAATTAATTAAAGATCTCCCACTTTTTACAGTTTCTTGTATTATCATTAAATGAAATATTTTCTCTATCTTTTCTTTCATAGAAATTGTGGTCATTGAAGGATTAAAACATTCCTTTCTCTCAGATGTTTGTATTATCTAAACACGCAAGAATATTTCTATTTTGGTCTTGCAATTATTCCTGATTTGACGTTATTGTCACAGAGTCCTTTTGTTTATGGAGCCAGCAACATTAACCTATTTACGAACGAAGCCGTTCCTCCAACAATGGCTGAAGCGGTCGCAGGAACTCCATATATCAGAAGTGCTTCAGAAAGCAATAATAATTCGAAAAATGAGTTATGGATAATTAATCATGGGAAGCATCTTGGAAATAAGCTCGCATGTACTATTCATCATAATTTATGTGCCAAAATTACTCCATTAAGAAACTGAATATGGAAAACTTTTGGCCTTAAAGGGGAAAGTAAAATAATATCAGAGAGAAAGATTTCTCCATCTGGAATATTAATACATCTTACAATATTTGTCAATTGTTATTGTTATAAATTTTAATGAATGGCATTGAACAAAGCGAAGTGAGAAGTAGGTACTCTAGCAACTTTATTAACTTTTAATTAATCATAGTAAGAAGATTCGTCTGTAAATGACAGAAGCCATGGTGACTAGAAAATTTATGAAATTGGAAATAAATGGGAATTAGGAAACAGAGCGAAGTGAGTAAAAGGTGTTCTAAGCAAAATATCAAATTCTGTATGTGATAGTATGGAGATATTCGTTGTATATCTAGTAGAAACCATCCAGAGTAGTGAAATTAATGAAATAGGAACCAAATAAGAATTTAAAAAAGTGAAGGTTAATTAGAAAGCGAAGTGAATGGGAATTAGAGAATAAAGCGATGTGAGAATATAAATGTTCTAGAACAATTATCATCTTCTATATATGACAATATCAAAATGATTTGTCACATGTAGTAGAAACCACGATGAATTAATTAAATAAGACTAAAGAGAGTAAGGATATCTTTTTGAATTCATGTCTTGCAAAAATTAGACTCTGAATATAAAATTTAAATTTATAAAGGATAAATAATTGCTTTGAAAAGTTCTTGATGCATCTTTTACATTCCAATAATCATAATTAATTAATATTATTATTGTAATGAAAATAATAATTACGGTAACAATATCTTTAATCTTTTTGCTAGTGAGCGGGAGGGCTATGGGAAAGAATGAGGAAAATATGAGAATGAAAACTAGTGAAAATATGTAATAAATTATAATATGAAATAAATAATAAATTATAATATGAAATAAATAATAAATTATAATATGAAATAAATAATAAATTATAATATTAATCATTTAGATAAAGCATTTATTAAAGATTTGATCTCAGTTATATTGTTTAAAATTATTTTGGGCGATTATTAATTTTCTCCAACGCATTAATGTTATGCCTCAAACGGTTAATAGATATTTTTAAGAACAACTCTTTAATGATCACTCATAGAGATGTCATTGACAGAATTTTCTAAATGACTGATACACATAAAATCCTGTGGCGCAATTGTAGTAACATATGGCGTGAAACTAGCGATAACTATTACATAATGTGTTAATTCAATTGCTAACGTTGAAAATCGAAATGCATAGTCACATTGATTTTTCATTTCTAGTCTAGATCCATTAAGAAAAATACGCACAAATTTCGACATCAGTAGATCTCTATTTTGTGTATTCAACGCCATCGACGGGAAAGAAAAGAAACAAAGTTAAATTTGACTGACCTTAGGGAAAACCTGTTGCTTTTGCACTCGAGAGATCTGATTACATAGGCTGGAGGCACCATGTTGGAATTCAAGGAGTACCACTGTGTGAGGAGGCTGACGTCGAATCCAGCTTCCTGCGCCTTCTCGTAGATAGGATCGAATTCTGTGGCCTCTATGCACCGTGGTAGAGGACAAGGCTTGTACTTGTTGCCAATCAAACACTGAAACAGGAGATGCGAATATAAGGTTGGAAATTTACGGCTATTACAAACAGTGGCGTAACTAAAGCGGGCGGTGCGCCCCGGGAGACACTTCGAAAGGAAAGGCAAATTCGGACATGCAAAAAAAATAGTTTTATAATTAAGAAAAGCAGCGGTACTATCCCAATCATTGTGTACATAAAAATTATAACTAATGTAATTAATTCGTATTTTTGGCCTTTTGTCGGTAAATTTCCGACTGTGAAAGAAAGACTGGCGGTGAACTCGCAATTTCGCAACCTATCTGCAGGAATCGAAGACATCAAACGAGGAATTATGTTAATAATAAAATGATTTTTTCCCTTGGACTTTTTTTTACGTTTACATGCCTTATGTAACTTGTAAAGAAAGGGCGGCATGTTATAAGTTGGCCCCTGATAGCAAAATTTGAAACTACGCCACTGATCATCAACAGTAAACTTTGGTAAACAGAAAGGTAGATCTTTGCCTGATTAATTGTAACAGACAAAAGGGATGAAGAAAGTACAGGAAGGTTAAGAAACAATGCACCATTGAAAATACCAATGCTCTACTGTGTGTGATAGTTCGTATCAAATGCAACATTTTTCATTTACTTACTAAGTAATTATAAATTTTAGGAGTAACAAAATGCAATTCACGTTATTTTTTGTTCTATTTCCATGATAAAGATGCATATTTTCATATAATAACATCTTCAGAATATCTATGTATGTATAAAAGAAGATATAAGGAAGTTATAGTACTGCCAAATTTAATGAAAAACACTTCTAAACTTCCCTTCTTATATCATTGAAATTTCAGACTGAAATGGACGTGGACCAAAATTTTTCATTTCTTTAGTTAATTAAGTTTCCTTGAGCTATTAAATTTTATTGACAACATTGTATAAAATTGTCCGTTTAGTTTTTCCAGTGTGATGTATAAATTTAAATGCGTGCTCGTTGGATATTAATTATTATTTTCAGGCTTGACTGTGATCGTTTGTTCTTGCTTTGCATTTTTCTTTTCTAAATAAATCTACTAGTTTCATAAGAACTAATTTTCTTCTTGATATTGTTATCAAAATAATTACAATTGTGTGCATTTCATTTGTGAAATCAGAATGAAAATTAACGAGGGGCAGAAAGAGATAAAAGAGCTTTCTTGGAGCAAAAAGAAAATATTAATAAATCCATACAAACTGGATTTAAAATCAGTAAAAGAGGAATTTATTAATAAATACTGGGCTGATCTTCAACCATACAAAGGAAAGTAAAGTAAACTTACGACCAGAAAGCATCCTAGGGATTCCTGATAGCAGTTCTCAATCTCCCTGAGTTGCTGTTCGAAGGCATGGGGGTCGTAAGTGGAGTCCAGGTCGTTGCCCAGTTGGACGTCCAGTACCTCTAGGTCCACCCCTGAGGAGGCGCAGTGACGTTGAAGCTCTGGCCATACATTCTCGTGCAAGTAACGACGTTCCAGCTCGAAATCTGAAATGGAAAACATAACCCTTAGTAACTGTTGATCCAGTATTACACAATCAATATCGATAGATAATCCCCATGGATTCCATGAGGGAGTCACAACAGTGAAACTTCAATTATTACTCAAAGAAGAGGTTGGTAAAAAATTCATGGTGGATCAAATGAAATGCATCGTAACTCCCTACCGCCATGCGATGAAATAAGCAACCAGAAAGTACGTTGTAACCTTGGCAAGGGACAAGGTTTCACAACTGAGTTACCCAGCGATTTTATATAAAATATAGTTAAATTGTGTCCCACATACCGTATCGACGCAAGAGAGTTCTCTGCTGAGAGTTAACTTTAACATTAAAGACCAAGTAGCCACTTTTTGGAGTACGGCTCGTTTCTTGGAGGGAAAAAATGCATAAGAGCAGTAATAAGAATCGTAGGAATGATGGATAATTTACCTAGATGTATCTCGTTAGGATATTTAATGTTTCAAATAAGAAGAAGAGAGATTTGCTTTCAACAGACCTCTTATTTTTAATAGGAAATTGTAGTTTATCTTTGTCTTTGAAAGTGCATAATAATATTGAAAAAAGAAAACAGCCCTGACTTGTGTAATGTTTGTAAAGGAATTTTGTAATCGATTTTTCACTCATTTCTTATGTGCTACAGTTTTTAAATTTTATGCAATCGTATGTTCTCGATGGCAATACGCTATTTTAATATTTTCAGATTTCAATTAACATATAATCGATTAATTTAATTAAAATTTGATCTGGCACTCTTGACATCGCTCGGTAGTGATTTTAGAAAATGTTGATTTCAATATTTCATAATATTTATAATAATGAAGTGCAATTTAAAGACTAAAATGTAGAATATGATTAAAATATAATTGCTTGAAAAACACGTCTTTATTAGTGTAAAAACAAATATCTGAATATTTCTCAAAATGTTTACATATGAGAAAAACATTTCTACAAAACCTAAACTTTTGAGCATTTAATGATTTATATTGGAGTAATCCATCATCAATGATTTATACTAGAATAATGAGCATGAATTTAATATCTTTGAAATTATAATTTCGATGAATGCAATATGTTGACTAAGGTTCCTTTTATATGTATTTAATGCCCATTAAATCATAGAGTTAAAAAGGAAACATAAATATAATCTATCTTTGCCCTAAAATCCTACAAAACTTTTTAATATCTTACAATGCTGAATTTCAACCTTTCTCTAACTGCTCATACTTCGGTTTGTCTTCAAACTGCAATAAATGTTCAACAGCACCACACTTCATCGAGAGGCAGCGAACTATTTATACGTACAACATTCACTTTACTGCGTTTGGCCTATCTTTAATGTATGATCTCTTCCCATCTAAGCTATCGACCAACAGCTACTTTATTATTCCATTCCATTTCTTCAGAAACGCTCTCTCCACAAAGAATTCTCCACTTCCCCTTCCATCCATTCCTTTCTCTATCGACATCGCCAACCAGTTTCTATGGCGATATCCACTCCAGGACTTTCCGTAAGCCTTTGACTGTGGAATGTGGGAGAAAGGGGCGTCGTCTGCCCATAGATCTTGGCATTTATTTATGGGTTGCATTTTGGTGCAAACACATTGACCCTTTCCCACGAATGCTGGTGAGGAGAAATGGATTAAAGGTACTTTGCTTCCGTAATGTCATTGAATCTGCATAGCAGGAGCCACTCTTCCCATGACTGCAGTTTCACCATTAGAGGATAGGGAATATCTAATGAACTGACGCTAATGGGATTTTGTATGATATGTTTTAGTAAACATATTTGTGGACGTTTGTTTGAAGTTATTATTCTGCAATGAGGAAGCCATTAAAAGGGTTCGTTGGTGTGTGGTTTACTTGATGTGCTAATTTTACTGTTTTATGCCAGAAAATTCAAATAATGATTCTGAGGCATGCCGGAAAAATTAAGTGCTGTTTTCAAACGTAAAACAAGATTATCTAAAAGAACACTTTTATACCTATAAATGTTTAGATATTTAGAATTTTGGAATTGGTTGTAGATTAAATCGTGTATAAATTCTAAAGAGGATAATGATGGATAAAGAATTAATACTAGTGAATGGAGAATTGAATTTTAAAAGTACAAAAGAAAGCATTTAAATTTCAGCTTACCCCAGAATGCTGAAATCTATAATATAAAGCAGAAAATACATGCATCTGTCTGTAGCTCACAAGAACTACTCCTAAACGGTGAACGATAGCGACATGAAATTTACACACGGCATTCTAGAGCATATTTCTAGGTCAACGGTGCTATTTTCAACTTTCAGGATTAATTAGTTCTTAAAATATTGAATTAAATAACGAAAATTATCCGCTTTTAAGCCTAATGCTTAGACGTTTTCTACCAATAACGTCTGAAATATTTATTAGACAACAATTATTTTTATGCCATTTTAAAGAGCAGGAATTATCGTTTTAATGATATTAATTCCATTTCGATGAAGTGTTTTCGCTGATTGTTATTAAGATTTAAAAAATATATTTTTAACGCAATTTCTAAGAATAATTTTTATTCTTATTGAAATAAATTCAAGCCAAATCAGTTTCGCGCGCGGGCTTTTGCCAGTGTTAAAGTTAATATAAGAAAATATTGCTTTCTTTGAGCATAAACAACAAAGTAGACTTTTCACTTCCAGTTTCTTGTTGTTGTAGCATTTACAGCTTTTAATACGGTTACACAGTGATCCAATGACGTTAGTGAATTATTCTCTCGATGTTTTGTTCAATTTTCACAAATTTTTAACTGATCCTAATGAGTGTGTGCTAAGCTTTCAAGGCTACTTAGTCCGGTCCCTATCGTAGGAAGAGGAAAAAGGGAGGAGGAAAAAAGATGTTCTAACAGTCTGTTGACGCGAGAACTCCTCCTAAACGGTGAATAGTCTTGACATGAAATTTGCACATGCCATTCTGGGGTCCGTTTTGATTAATTCTACTCTTTCAAACTTTCAAAAAATTACTTCCTAAGGTATTTAATTAAATAGCGAAAATTAAGCCAATTTTTGGCCTTAATTTAATCCTTCTTGTGTTTTCGTGTCTTCTTTCAACTATTTTGTAAATTTCTTATTAATATATATTCGAATTATAATTTTTTTTAATGAAATGACTATTGTTTGGAGTTGACTCTTTCAAAACTGAATGTAAAAATGTATTCAGTTAGAAACCGAAAGTAGAAGTGTGCTACGAATTTTTTATTTTGGACGTCGTTACTTAGTTAGCATATCCTTTAAACTACATATGGAACTTGCCTTTTTATGTCAAGGTGGCCACTAAAGTTACTTACAACCCCGCCCCCTTATTTTCAGAACTCCTGCACCTATAGTCATGAAAATGGTGTTTAGGTATATTAAAATGGATATGCGCTTGAAGGTAGGAGATCAGTTTGAACACCAAAAATTCAGGTATATCTTGAGTGATAATTAGTTGCTTTTTTCCTCATTCTAACACGATTCGTCATGTAACAGTGTTGGAAATCGCTAACAAATACATGGAATTTTAAGCATTCCGTTCTTAGCATTAATCTGCACAAGTTGTCATTTTGTACTAAATCGATGATGCTCCACAACTTTGTAACTAACTTTTTCTTCTATATCGTCCTGTTTTCGAGATAGGAACGCTGATTCCGCAGTTTGCCACCAGGTGGCTCTATGGTGGTATCATAGCGTAGCGCATAGCCTCCTTATTACGCGTAGACACCACTTTTATAACTACAGCTGCAGTTGTTCTGAAATTAAGGGGGTATAAGTAACTTTAGTGGTCATCTCGTATATTTGGCGATTTTTATAATAAATGCACATTATGTAATTTAGTAATTTTAATAATTATGATTTTAATAAGCTAATTATTGTATAATCTAATAACTTTTAATTACAGTTTTCTGTTTGGAATCTAACCACGTGATAATAGAAAAAAATCGAATGCTGTTTAGATTTGAAGGCCAAATTCAGCAAAGTCGAATTTCTCAAATATTACAAATCTTGGGCAGACAGGTAAAATCTGGCAATAATAACCATCATTATTATATTAAAAATTAAGATTATTAATTTAAAATAATGATTATAATGAAAATTTAAAAAAAGCATTATTTGAACAAGGCTTGCAGATTCTGTAAATTTTTGTGTAAACGAATCGACCAACATTTTGTCTGCTAAGTATCATTGATCTACTTCGGTTGCTATGAAAATTTTTTGCTTTCCTTTATCGGTACACATGAGGCTGCGACTGAAGAAATATTTATTTAATTGTCGAAGAATGCAAATTATTTTAAATGCTTATAATAAAATTCAGAAGATTGTTTTATTTGCGAATAATAACGTTTTGATCTTAATAAATTAATTATTGTATAATCTAATAACTATTAATTACTGTTATATTTTTGGAATCTAACCACGTGTTAATAGAGGAAATCAAATGATGTTTAGCGCTGAAGACCAAATTCAACAAAGGAATGAAAAAAAAAAAAAAACATTTCTATAAATTTCTGCGTGAACGAATCGACAAAAAATTCTGCTTGCGAAGTGTCATTGACTCATTTCGATTGCCATGAAAAAAATTTCCGTTTGTAGATTATTTTAAATGGGTATATTAAAATTCGAAGATTATTTTTTTATTCACGAATAATAAATCTTAAAGTCTGAAAAATTAAAGAAGCAAACGTTACGGAAAAAAGCTTTGAAAGTTACTGTAGATACTTCAACAGGAATTTTATAAAATCTTAAGAAATTCTGATGAAAAATTGTTGAAATTCAGAACAGAAATCAACGATTTTGAATTTCTCATGAGCCTAAAGTTGTTCAATCTTCATTATCATTTAGACTGCTTTCAAGGGAATTTAGAAGCTGTCTACGAAGGGAAAGAGAGGTTTTACGTAGACTTTCATGAGGATAGAAGTAAGACAGCATTGTAGGTGTGATGTAACTTGAATCCCGGATTTGCTTTAAAAATTCGCGAGAAGGAAAATATCCCAATAAACACAATAATTGGTATGATACTAAATATTTATCTTTCACTTAAATACGTATTTAAAAATTTTTTCCACTTAAAAGGGTATGTTATTTCTTGCTAAGCTATTTAAAATGACGTTTTGCATCCATTTCCCGAAAAGTACTTGGGTAACAAAGGAACATGAGAGTCGGCGAATTTGGACCAGCGACTAGATTGGACCGGTATTATAACTTCAATTTTAATAAATATTTGGGCCGTAAAATTGGGGAATTTTATTGTAACTATGGTGTATGAAATCATTTTTAAGATAAAGTGCTACCAGGCTACAGTTAGAGAACACGTGTTCAGATTTAGGTATCTTCAATTAAATATTTAAAAAAAAGACAAAAAGCCATTAAGCTGTTTTAATGTAAGTAGGAAAATATGCTATTATTTCTTTCGATAGGATATTTGTTTGGCTAAAATTTACTGTAATAATTTTATTAAAATAGTTTTAAGATACGGTAGGGATAATTTTCGTTGTTGCTCCAATTTTCCTGAATTGAACTACAAACTTGCCTAAATTGGACTGTTGAAATAAATGTGATTATTATCGTGATCAATAGGAATATCTCAGAAAAACAGTTATCATTTTTAATAGACCTTATAAATTGAAAGTGTCACAACAAAAAAAGATAAAATGATTTAAAGCCACCAAACGTTGGGTAAAAAAGAACAATAACTAATAAAAATAGTAAGGATACGTATCATTTGTGTGGAAACAAAGGAAGAAGAAGTGATACATTACATAAAAATGTTCTACTTAGGTTAGTGAATTGAGTGCTGGTATGAATTTGAGAATCAAAGAATATTTTTGCTTTAATTCTGCTTGAAAAGATTGTTGGTCAAATTTGGGAAAACAGCGCTCAAACCTCGAACACAGTTTCCTTAATTGGATCGATGAAATAATTCTTTCAAACTATTCTTTTACTACTCTAAAGTGTATTTAATAAAAAGTTAAGTGCACTGTTCTGAAGATAAATGAGCTACAAAACTTCCGCTATTGTTTGTTATTAGTTTTACAATACAACGAAGGTTATCCAGGTGGTTCAGATTCGTCAACATTTCCCTATATGATAATTGAAATTAGATGTTAAAATGTATCAAAAATAATTAATAGTTTGTAGATAACTTTTCATGTCTTCAATTTTGAGAGCCGGTGAATTTTAATCAGTGGCGTGTACTTGACGCACTACAAGGGTGAAAATATTAATAACGTCAAAAAACCTGTTTCCGCAACATAAACTTAAGAAATTCTACAGATTTAATAAGAAATAATAACACTCATTAGAAATTATTTCGCTTGCTATTCAATTTCTAATATGTTTAACGTTACAAACTGATATTTTATAGAAACTAAAAAAGTAACGCAAACTTCTTTAAACTGTGAAGGACTAACTTTTTGCTAAATGTGTATTTCAGTTGTTAAACAAGTCATATGTTTCCTTTCTACAACTGTTGAAGCTTACTAAGCAGTTCATCAAATGCCAACTGACGTTCACTAAACATCCTTTACAAAAAAATATGCCAATCTAAAAGGCTTGTTTTTGTTTTGCTACTTTGTAACATTTAATTTAAATGGCTTTGTCAAAATAACTAAAAAAATGATGAACGACTGATTTAAAAGCTAATAACTGGTTTGAAAACCTACGATAATTAGCCATAACTTCCAAATAATCAAAATCCGAATCGGAAAACCGAGAAAAAAAATCTATGGTGCAAGACACATTTAAAAATTCTCTCCTTGTAAATTCTGCTTTTTCTAAAATTCGAGGCATTGGAAACATGATGATCTTTTTTTCATTAAAATATCGATATGACGAAGTAACAATATAAATAATTTTCGCAAAATTAAATTTATGAGGAACAGCGGGTTTTTGAGTACTGATTACTTTCATACACATTTGATATTTTGAGTAAAAAAGCAGAGAATGATTGACGACTGAAATAAAATGATTATACGAGTTAAATTACATTTCGAGCTATTGACAGGAGTACTAAATTACTTTTCTATCGTAACTTTCTGGTGTAGCTAAATGCTAAATCCAGTAGGTAACTCATTCGAGTTCCGAGTTCATATTAACCCTTATTGTATGTGAAGGGTCAAACTGTTATTTTTAAACTATTATTTTTCATACCTTTTGTCCCTTATTTTCTTTAAATGTACAATTTCGTTTGGTGTCTTTCATACAAGTTGACTATTATGGTGTAATTATTTTAATAACAATATTTACAGATAATCATACAACGTTAATGTTTATAGTTACTATTATTTTAAAAATGTTCTTTCCAGTATAACATAGTAAACTTTTCCTAAAAAATAATTTTGTTTTTGTATCTAAATTGATGAATTCGAACACCGAAAGATATTTTTCGACCGTTTCATTAATTTAATTTCTATCATCTTATTTTTTTTTATATAAAGAAACTAATAAATAATATTATAATTCCAATTTAACTTAATTTATATAGTAATGAAAAAGCAAGTTCCATGGACATTAATGGAGTAAAAATAATTTTTTGCTGAAAGTGTTCTTAAAATAGCACTAATTATCAATTAACTAAATGTGGGAGAAGTTGCTCGGAAGAAGAAGGACAAAAATATTTACCTTTTATTTCTTTCTATCCCAACATAAATATGATGAAAATAAAGTGGAACTTCTGTGTTTATGAACTTCGTGTAATTTGAAATCTGGTTTCTAATTTTTTCAGTTTTTAATCAACAATTTGAAAAAAATCGCTAAGAGCTCATAATTAGCTCTCAAAATTAACTTATTTCTACTCTCAGTTAATAATTGCTTTTATGGATTATGTTTATTTTGAAGTTCCATGTTTTGCTGACGCAAGTGCTTTGATTTTCAAATAACGATTAATGCAATTAAATTTCTTTTCTTTTTTAGTTGCTAATGCTGAGGTTGCAAAAAGAAAATAATTAAATACAAAAACTCACAAGGAAAAAGTGATTTATAAAATGACTAAGGTTTAGTTAGTTAAATTAATATCCCAACTTGAAACTACAAAAGGACTATTTTAGGATAGATTTTGTATTTTTGCGCAGTGGTCAGATGAAGGAACACAGAACTGTAATTTCTATGTCATATATTTCAGATATTTAAGTTGAATTTTTAGGCAGCATCGAGGTAGAATAATCTGGATGGTACTAAGCAGATTTTGCTATGCAAATTGAAAACTATATGTTGGCAAAGCATCCAAGTAGCTGTAAAATTAAGTTCTTGTGCTCGAAATCCAAAAATCGTTAGTAGTAGATACATATATTGCTGCAATTAGTACCTCCACTTTATTATTAATATTGCTCACCAATATTCGATAGGTTTTAAAACACCACACATTGTTGAAGTGTTTGATCAGTTCTGGCATCGATGCAAACGAGTTTCGAATTCAACCTATTGCTGACTTTTAAAGAGCAGATTATGGATTTAAAAATGTCAACTATTTATTCAACGTCCGCACTATAAAACCATTAGTGTACAATATAAGCTGTGTAGATGAGAGATCTGGCATCTTGAAAGAAGAATGGTTCGTTATTAAATCTTTACTATGACGATGAAAGTGTTGAACTATTGAAATTACTAAGAAAGAGGTTTGCATTTTTAGTTTTCTCCACAGAAACCAGACGACTCACGTAAAACGATGAAAAGCAGACTTATATTTTAATGTTTTATTCAGCGGACTTGGCTTGAAGCACAGTGCATTCGTGTGATCTGACTTAATTCCACCAAGCATTTTTCCATTAATTAAATTATAAATTACGCAAACTTTACGCAACTATAAGCAATTTTTAGTATACATTGTGGCAATGTACGAGTTATAATTGGCAGTTCGAGTATTAGTATCCAAATTTGGAGTTCCTGATGAATCATTTTCTCGCACATGATACATCCAAAGATTGTTTGTATTCATAACGTTCAACTTGGACTAATCTAATCTACACTACTCTGCTGAACGCTTAGTTTTAACACTTTATGGCTCCAATGCACGAAATAACACGGTCGACCAGATCTTGATCAGGATTTACAAACGCCGTCTTATGTCAAAGTCTCATACACATTTGTGTTGAATCCCTTATATTTCTTGCTTCCACTCTATGCAAAACCAATTGATCAGGTATCTGAATGATTCTAGGTGCAGAGGTATGGAGTGGTGTTTTGTTCTGCATAATTTACAATGGAATATATGTTATGTATAATGACGGAAAGTTGTCCAGAAGCTTTTCCTGAATGGCAAAAAATTTTAAAAACTATTAATGCTTAACTTTTGCTTAAGTGTTTGGCTCATTATAGTTTTACACTTTAAAATGATGAGCCTGAACGTACCTGCTTTTTTCCGTATCAGGAAGCTGCTGATAAGGAAAAAAGCAGCCACAGCAAATTCGACTATAATGTCAATGGTCAAATTAAATTGTCCACAGATATTTCAGATGATGTAACAAACCAAATCAAAATATACAGTGAAATATTATGCTAACGAAAATATGAAATTTAAAAAAAAAGACCCACATCTTACAATAGAAAGGATATTTTAATTTAATCATAGCATTTTTATTCAACACTTGTGATCCGTTTCTAAACATCGATCGGGAGAAATACAAATGATAACATGTTCGGGCGGAACTCAGCTCTGAGATGAAAAGTTAAATTTTTGCTTATGCGTAAAGAAAAGCTTATCAAACTGAACTTTAAGGTCATACAAAGCTTTATTTGCGTTTTTAAATAACTTTTTAGTATTTCTTTCCAATTTCAACTAACAAAATGTCCAGGTATTCAGGAAGGAGTTGACGTTTGTTTTCCCGTAAGGTTCCTTAGAAATGACAACTGTTGTCGATGAGATCCTGAAATAATTCGACATATTTGACACAATACTTATTGGAAATAACGATCGATGTCATTGAATTAGGTGATGGGATACAGGTATTCGAACTGTTGCAGGTATATAAAAATAAATATTGAGAAAAATTCGGGAAATCAAAAATACAAACGTAATCGGCTGCAATTCATCTACCAGATTAACGTGCCCCTCAAGTACTTACATCAAAAGGACACCAGAGAAAAAACCCCACGGTACCCTAGTGTGAGTGGTAAGGAGCCAGGAAGCTATTAGAGGTCCCGCATCTTTCTCGGTAAAACCCGCACTTAGGCACAAAAAAATATGATTACTTAATCTCACAAATTAGATGCGCCCGAAGGAACTAATGATTACCATTTTAACCACATGCCTTAAAATGAATATTTCAACCTTAGAACGCAAGAATTACTGTATCCAAATGCTAAAAATCTGCATCTGAGTCTCCAAGTTTTAACTTCCTGATTAGAGTCCCTCCGGTTAATAAGCTTCTTAAACGTTTTATGCAGTCTTAGTATGAATTTAATATAGGCGAGCATTAAACGTCCTCGTGTTAGTGCGGTTTGGAATTTTGGATAATTGTGTATCAGTTCATCCTCATTGTTTCCAATTTCATCGGTAGTTAAACATCAGGAGGTTTATAAAAAATAACATGGCAATAACAGTGTAACATCATTCAATGAAACAAATCAGCTGTACATCAGATTTACTGTATATTTCTTCGGGGAAATAAATCTCCATTTAACGTGCAAACATTGTTTAGATAAAGTTCCCTCTTATTCTGGTACTAATATAATCAGACGGTAGACCCTTCAGCGAAGATAACTAAAAACTTATAACCCGTTTCCAATAATACACAAACTATCCCACTTAACGTTTATATTAATTAGCATCCAGCACGAGCGCATTAAAATTCATTTTCCATTCTTGGGCACTACGTTTTATCTAGACAGAATCTTCCGAATCTATTTGGAAATCAATATGCGTATCGTATAAAGCGTTTCAACCAAGAACAGAATCCTTCTTTAATGATGGCCGTTAAGGAAGAGTACTAAATAAACGGAATTTATAAATTAACTCTATTTGCTTCAATTACGCCGAGAATATCTGAAGGCAGTTTACTCGTCCATTCGTCCCTTTAATAGCATTAATCTTTAAGCGGGGAGCGAATTCACGTTAAGTAGTTTGGCCGTAACCCCACAACGATGATTAACTTTACCCTAAATTTATTTCCTAGCCAGAGAAAGTTAGTGGAGAGAATTACCTCTACTGGCTCTCTTCCCACGGTTGGGTACAGTGGCTTAATAGTTTTTGGCGGAGAACGGGGAAAAAGTGCTTTACTTCCGATAAATGGCGGTTATTTTAACAATAAAAGAAATGAAGGGAAACGTAACTAATTAGAGGATCGTGACACAGTAGTCTAATAAATTTAAACTTTACTGACTTCTGAACATAGAATTTCTGAACATAAAAAGGAACATTTTATCTTGTTATTGTGTTTGTACATGTTTATACAGAGATATTAAAATAAAGAGGATTTGTTTTAGAACAATCAGTACATTACTTTAAGCTTTAAAATAAAATGTTGTCGCTTAAAAAGCAACACCACCTATCTCAATTTTTTGAAATTTCAAAGAGTTAGAAAAAACTGAATTTTTCTTAAACAGTAACGAATATTTCTGAATTTGTCTAAAATATGATATAAACACGAGGCCGCATATTCTAACCAGATGTGGAAAACACTCAGAAATATTCGTTATTGGTTGCGAAAAATTTAGTTTTTTCTTGCTCTTTGAAATTTCGAAAAATTGAGATTGGTGGTATTGCTTGTTAAGCGACGATGTGTTCCATAGATGCACTCAGTTGAAAGTGTTAAATAGATTTCAGCAATTCCGTTGAGAGATGACGTTGCCCTAATTATACATAACACCACAGCATACCCCCGAACTCGGCGCCTAAACGGCACCCTGACGGTTGGATGAGTATGTGTGAAACTTTATTGAAAAGCAAAAGCAAAAAAAAAAATTACAACATTAGGATGTAAGTACACTTGAAAGGGAACATAATTATACATGAACAAAGAAGAATAAAATAAAAACACATTGAGGATTACAATCCGAGTACTATAATAGAAATTTACAAGGGGAGTTATCAAATTTCAGTGCCCTAATTATACAAATTATACAAATAAATAGTCAAAAATTCCAATATAAAACTCCATGCAATAATAATTCAGTAACCTTTATCTAAATTATTTTATACAGTTAATCCGTGCTGATAATGATTGCAAGAGGTTTTTTTTATATGGTTTGGAGTTAAAATAAAAATAATAAATTGGAAATAAGACTGGTAAAAGAATTTATAATAAAAAGAATTAAGAATTTTATTGCATCTTTTCAGTAATTAGAGTTATTAGTTGGCCATTAATTATACATTCTATGCCATGCCACTGATTTAGTTTTCTAATGAGTATTCTCAAATGTTAAGTTTGAGATAAATGAAACCGTCAGTTGAGTATTAAAACGCTTTTTGATGTTTGTTCCTGGGAAGAAGACATTTTGTTTCTTAATAGGTTTGCAGCATTCTCTCTAGCATTAACCCTTTAAGGCCGACTTTCACCCAGGCCTGCCAGCTGCTAGCCGCATTCTCTCGCGACTGTCACAAATACGCGCCAGCTCTTGTGGCTTTTAGCTACCGACTGACAAGTTGGTGTAAAACCCGCTAGGGTCGTTTTATTAGAATTTTTCGTATCAGAAATTATTATCAATTATGATAAATTATTATAAATTTGCGGCTGTCCTAATACGGTTAAGATAAAAAAAAAAGTACAGAATTGTCTTTTGTAACTTAATGAGATGACAAAATAAATAATAACAAATCATTGCATACCTTACTATACGCCATTACATACCTTACTGTTTAGCGCATACTAACTTTCCTAGGTTAGACACCACTTTTATAAGAGCAGTTGAGGTCAGGTGGGGAAATTTGGAACAAGTAGTAATTGGGAACGGTGACACCAGTGGCAGTGCAGTGCTCACTGGTGAGGCCCTAGCGAACTGAAAGGCGTGTGCTTTGGTTAGGACACTCTAGAGGAAGAAGAAAAACACTTTTCTACTTTTTTCAATGTTATTTGGTAACGTTTGGTACTTTTAATTACAACCGCGTTCAGGAAAGGAAAATCAAAATTTCTTAAATTTCATTTTTCGTTCGCTACGTCGGCTATATGCATGCTAAATTGCTACGTTATATATTACTTAACGATACGAGGATATAACGATTACGAGGAAAATTATATTTTCTTTTTTGGATTTCATCTTGAGGAACAGATTAGTATTCTTAATTACCCCTGAAAATATTTACTGCGGGGTAATTGGGAACAGGCTTCTAATGTAACAAAATCCTACATTTTTTATGTATTTGGAATAATTTATTATTTGATGGAAAGCAATTTTAAATCTAGGAATGTGGTTGCATCCTATCCCGTCAGTATCGCTTCATGCTTTATGTCAAATTAACAACTGACACTTTAAAACAATTTACCACGCGATCACTATGCGTATTACTTTTTACCTATAACAGTTATTTGTTAATAATGATATAAAGCCGTTCGACTTCAAGTACGGAAGATAATAAGAAACTGATGACGAGAAAGAAGTAAACGTGTTACTGATGGAGGAATCTGAAGATGAGGATTTTGTCTCTTTAAAACAAGAAACAGATGCTGCGGAGATGGAGGAAATAATTTATCTGGAATCATACATGGCTGAATTTTTCATCAAATATATTTGTTTCGATCTATAATGTTGGAGGTGCCAGAATGAAGTCACATCATTCGTACATCTGCGGGATTCAAGAAGTTGACTATGGGGAACTAGATATAACAGGTTTCAGAAGCACCAAATTGGCTAAATCAAAATTTTATTCGGTGGTAAATGGCGAGTTTGACATTTCCGAGAGTCAATTAAAATCTATATTCCCAGATCGTATCTTGGAAGTAGATTGTAGGAAATAATTATCTTGTTTTCAGGTAGTGTAAATGTCATACAAAAATTAGTAGAATGGTGAATAGAACGTTCGATGTGAAGTGGAAAATCTACTTTCTACTTCTAAAGTATTAATATTTGTTTCTACTAATTTTTATGTGTGAGTTTTAAGTCTGACATATTTTCTTCTAGTGTTCTTTAATATTTAGTTTTTTCAGTTTCTATAAAGATTAATTTTCCAATCTTTCCACTCAAAATTTGAGTTAGAATGATTATAAATTGCACCAAATTGAAGGTACTAAATAGTTATAATAGTTTATATGCGATATTCCATGAAATAGAAAATATTTTTTCTGAAAAGCGTTCGAAAAATAGTATTTTATGATAATTAGGAAAAAGCAATCAAATGTATTTTGAGCCAATATACACTCATGTCCATAAATTAAGGATACTGAAGTTCAGGCAAAGAAAGAGACAGAAGCAAAACAAATTTGACTTATTTGTAAAGTCTATTTATTAAACAAAAGGTAAAGAGCAAAACAGATGCTATATGTTTGACATAATTAATAAATATTGCGATTTTTACTCCTCCCTGGAGCAAATTTCAAAAAAGAACCTATTTACAAAAAACAGTATAACATGGTTAGTATGATGGTTAATACGGAGTATGTCTCCCGGACGATGCAATACAGGCCTTACAACGCCTAGGCATGCTGAGTATCAAATTATCAATCTGATCTTGGGGAATATTACACCACTCATCAAGCAATGCCCTCCGAAGTTCCGGTAGACAGGTGAGAGGGGTTGACGGGCTGCAATTCGTCGGCCAAGCATATCCCACACATGCTCTATTGGATTCAAATCCGGTGAGTATGCTGGCCAATCCATACGGGTGATATCCTCCGATTGAAGGCATTCGTCTACAATGTTTGCACGGTGAGGACGGGCGTTGTCATCCATAAACAGAAATTCAGCACCCATGGCGCCCCGAAACAAACGTACATGTTGTTCCAGAATGACATCCCGATAGATGTGGCCTGTCATCGTTACACTCTGAACATGCAGGTCAGTTCTGGAACCAAGAATAATTCCTCCCCAAACGAGCCATCCTGCACCACCGTTACGGTGTCGTTCAATGGTGTTCTCTTGGTGGTAACGGGTACCTGGCGCTCTCCATATGAAAGTCCGGCGAGAATCAGACTGCAAACTAAACCTGGACTCGTCGGAAAACATCACACAAGACCACTGTTGCGGTGTCCACAATGCATGCTCTCTACTCCAGGCTAATCGCAGGCGACAGTGAGTTGCGGTAAGTGGAACACATCTGACAGGCCTACGAGCATATAGACCAATGTGCCCTAAGCGTCTGTACACGGTCTGCCTTGAAACTGTCGTACCGGTAGCTGAAGAGAGCTGACGAGACAGGTCTGATGCTGTGCTCCGTCTGTTTCTTTTGGCAGTAACTGCCAAATACCGGTCCTCATTCGGCGTTGTAACTCGGGGGCGACCTGTGCTGTAACATCTACTCACATTACCATCATCTTGGAATCGTTGCCAAAGCCTGGAGATGACACTTTGGGCGATTCCAAGTTCCTCGGATACTTCCTGCTGGGTACGTCCACATTCCAGTCGTCCGATAATTCTACCACGTAAAAATTCATCCAAATGCTTCCTTTGTGCCATAACTATGCGGTTATTGCACTGAAAGGCTTTTAAAGCGCTTGTGAACAAGTTTACTTCTTTGCCACCATTCCTTATATACTCCTCTCTTACACTCTCGTCATTGTGACGTACTATCCGCGCCATCTGGTGGTTTCCTGTAATTTGCATATTCTTCTTCAAGATGTGTGTGATAATTCTACAGGTGAAATTTTTATTTTAGAGTTCAATTTCTGTGTGATTCTGAATTATCCTTAATTTATGGACATGAGTGTATTATATTTTCTAACCATTTAAAATATATTCTCTTCAAATCAATTCGTTACTGTGATCAGAAGCCGAAATACGTGTTCCCAATTACCCCAGAGTCTGTGGCGTCATTGGGAACGTGGCGTCTTCGGGGTAAAATAATTATGCTCCTAAAAGTGATGCTGATTAAATAATAAATTATTTTTGAAAGGAGGTATTGTTTAATGAACCCTGCAGAATATGTTTATGCACTCACAAAAAATATAGACCTCTTCTTCATCGCTGTTAGATTGCAAAAAATGCAACTACATCATTTTTCGGCTTTACCAGTACTTTGAAATAATTTAAATTTTCGCCACCAAAGTTTCTTTCTTATCTTGTGGCATCTTTGGCAACTTTTAAATTATCAACTGTAATTTTTACAGTTTTATTAAATATCTTAATTTTTCATTTTTATTTTTCTTGTATCAACTTAATTATTAATTGTTTTAACTTTTTATGCAATTTCTTTTAATGTTTCAAGGTTTATTAAATTATAATTTATTTTATTTGACGGAACTATATTCTCGCCATTTTGAACGGTGGAAGTTTTTGTGAGTGAACTGGTTTTTAGCGTCACCTGGCTGGGAGAGATTCCTTTGTGTAATTTTTGAGATTGGCTTGTCTGAACGTGAAAGAAAGTGGTGCATCTGCGGGCCCGAGGGCCGTTAGGCCTTTTCAGTTCTTGCCCCTGCAGAGATTCCGATGATCCTGAGTAGAAAAAAATGGTTGTGATAAGCAGCGTCTTATTCCAGCTATATTCTGTAAGAGTTTTGTAGATTGGAGCTTCAGCGATGCAATTTTAGGCTGGAAAGATTTTATTGTTTCGCAACAGAAAAATGGCGACAATAGGTGTCGATTTGATAAATGTGTGATGGCGTATAAAAACTGCAACGTTATATGCAGTTACATCGAAAAATTTGATTAATGCCGAAATTGTCGTAAAAATTTGAAGGAGCGATAAGCATTACAACAAAGAAAACTGTGGACTTTCAGTGCTTTCCAGATCTACATCTTTCTATGGAAAGGCTTTGCTTATTCTTTCAATTCCTTACAAATGCATACTATTCTTTTAAAGGGGAAAAATGACAGAGTCTGCAAAATTCGTCCCCAATCACCCTAATTGACCCTATATCCGTTCACAAATTAAATGGCTCTGTAACTCATACGCTTTCCATTCTCTCTATATATGGTGCAACGACGAAAAGGGTGATTTTTCAGTTTTGATTTTATAATTGGAAGAACACGAAGTTAATTACAGGAAGACAAAACATAAGCTAATATTGCTTTTCGTGATTAGGTTGAGATGGAGCCGTGAATTGGCGAGTAACACGCATTCTCCATAAAGCCTTTTTACAAAATCAGCAAAAACTACGCGACTGCGCAGTCGTTTTAATCTCTTATTCTAGGTTCCAGTTCCTACTTCCGAATCAAAATAAATAATTTTGAGAAAAGTATAATACCCTGACGATGACAAGTGTAGGGAATTAGAAGAGTGTATGTAAAAAAGAATATAGCTAGCCTTTGTCAGAGTTCCTACTTGAAGATGCTGGACATATTATGTCGTTGTATACATTACCATTTCTAAAAATTCAATTTCAGATTGTAAGCTTTGTATTTTCCTTTTACGTTGATTTCAAGTTGCTGTAAGTATATTTATATCTGGGGTCGTTTTCCATTTGCTCTCATTTCGTTGCTGTCTCCTATGATAGCCAGTGGCTGCGATTGGGTGGAAAAAGTGAGAGGCAAAAAATTAATAGATATCTGAAAGACCCGGGGATAAAGGGGGTAGGCAACAAAATTTATAAATTTAGTATAGTCGCAACTTTAGATAACCTAGATTCTACTGTACATTTTTATTTATATTGATAATATATTTATAAAAATACAAGAAATACAATTTAAAGTGCATTAAAATTTAAACGCAGGCGATGTCTCGGATGGCTTGAGTATATTTTGCGCTCCTTTTTGAAATGAGTTGCCAATGGTTTCGCATCCTTTTCGATATCTTCATCGACCTTCGAGAAATGGGAATTAACGATGTTTAGGTTTCAATCCTTTATGAGCCCAAACTCACAAGCTTTTTCTCTTTATTTTTATTTATATATTTTAAATTATATATTATTGTAATAGATTAGCACAGATCTTTTGTTGTTTTAACGCGGTGAGTGAATTTTGTTTCCAAATTGTGAATGACTATCTAAAATCGGAAATTGTGATTGCTGATATTTTTTTTCTAGTTTTATGGTGGCGTCTAAAAAGAAACATTTTGCAGTGAGAACGATTTCCAAGAAATCTGGGGGTGTCTCTGCAACGTTGTGGAAATAAATAATTAATTCTGAAATAAGTATATTTTGGCTATTATGATTAAGACATTGTTGATAAATAAACAGCATGTGATCTGATAGATAGCCGCACCTAATGAAAGGTTAATCTTCATTCGGTAGGAGTATTCTTTTCTTAATCTCAGATCCTTTAAACAAAGAAATTTGTTATATTTTTGGATTCCATCGCAATGTTTTAAATAAACATATTTATCTATTTATTTATTCGAACACTATCTTTCGCAATTTTTCTGCATTAGAATTTTCCTGGTGCAGTATTGATAGGAATAAAGTGCTCAGTTATTAGTTTTAGAATGAAGCAAATCATGCCGAAGATCTATTCCACACTCACACCGCTACAACAGGGTCACGGTGAGCTTGACAGGGGAGATGGATTGTTCCAATCTTTTCTCCCTCCGCAAGCTGCAGCCGCTCAGTCGTCTTAGAATTTATAGAAAAATGTATGACATGATGTAGATGACAGAAGTCAGCTTTTTTTAATATAAACATATGGCTACATTTCACCGTAGATTACTGCTTTGGTATGATCGATTATAATACTAATGAACTATCGTATATATTCGAGATATCGTATACACCGAAAACTGTCATATATGTTCTATACAATTATAGAACATAAGCTGCATTTTTTAGGAAATCATAAGGTTTGCTTGGCAGTGTGCGTTGGAAATTCTTTTTAGATTTATTCTTATGCGAGAAATGTATAAGTTCGTGTATGTTGTTAGAAATAGCAGAGTACGCAGAATCAAGACCGTCTCAATTTATAAATAACATTTATTAATGTCAGGTATATCTTCTTGATAGACATTAAAAAGAACTGTTAAAATATTATATACACGTCACACACCTCCATAGACAAAGATAGGTGGGTAGCCCAAAACACCTCCTTGACACTCACATACATAGATTAAATACATGGCGTACGCTTTACGTCATACTGAAAAAAAAATGCTAAAAACAACAAATACGGCACAAGAGTAAACACAAACATTAAGTTCTACCTTACGGCGCGACCTATAATCTCAAGCATATGTTTATGTGTTAATATGATCATCGGTAGTAGTATTTTTTTTCATTTTCTTGAAAAAAACTCCTTGTGCACCAATAAGTACAACACAAGGCTTACAGAAGTAAGCAAAATACTCAAAAGGGGCGAATTTGCCATGTTTCTCCATAAAAGGCAACGGTTAAGCCTTTTTTCTTGTAATATGTATACTGGTCATCTAGCGATGAACAGTAAAATTGATGTCAAAAGGAGTCTTCTGCTCAGAAGTCCTTTTCTAACATTATACGGAGACTTTGATGCTTTACTACAAAATAAATGTGAATGGCAGAATTTCAGGTTTTACACCAAACGATGCAACTACCTTCACTAAATCAAAAACTCAAAAAAGTGATTTCGGCCGAGTCTTCAGAAGTCCCCTTTTAGAATCAAACGGTTCGAGGAATAGTAGATCAGCGCTCAGTAAGTTTATTAAGAAGTTCGTAATCTAGACAGCTACTTTCATAAATAAATATAACTGGATTTTGTGTATCAAGATTGATTATAGCACAAGGTTCTCGTATTTGATCTGGTATATTTTTTGCATACAGCAGTTATAAATGTAGGCTTGGATATTCCTCATTTATATTCACCAAAAAGAGTTATAAAAGCATAATAAGCTGCAATTATAATTTAACGAAGTTGCAGTAGTAGCAGTGTAGTACAACAGCATCTGGTGATGTCAAGAAAGAAGGAAATCCAAATAAAAGACTTCTAGGATAACTGCTATATATATAAAAAAAGATAGAGACCCGCCCATTATGAGATCGGATTCCTTTCATGAGATTCCCGCCTTTTCCTCCTACGAAATTTGCTCTTATACGATTCCTCTGTAACAAGGCCATCCATCACTTTACGGTATTCTTAGCCAGACTCCTCTTACGAAGCTACAGGTTGACTGAGAACCTAAAACATTGATCATCCTTATTTCCCATTCAATATTTTTATAGTAATCCCCTGCAGGTTAAGGAGGAAGGTACAGGTTTCTTCTATTTCTATTCTATGGTTGTGTTAAACTTTAAAAAAAGGGCTGAAATATTTCGTGTATGTTTTTTAGCATAAAGATGAGGAAGGAGGATTAAAATACATATTTTCACAGAGATGATGTTCAGAGCTCCTATTGGTGCTCACATGAAACTTCATTTGCCAAAAAAAGGAAGTGAGGAGTTGGCTTCTTCAATGCAGCTGAAATTCATATTAATCATATGTGGTTCTTTCATTACAAGTTATGCCTGTTGGAAATTTTAAACGCATGCATCGAGCACTTTATTCTTAATTATAAATTTTAGTGGCATAAATGAAGGAGAAATATAGGGTTTGCCTGAAATTTTTCGGAGTTTCTATACCTTATAATTTATGAGTACAACATTATGAAATAAAGATTAAATATTCACAAAGGACAAATCAAAATTTTTTTTATACTTTTATATATAAAGATAAATAGATTTCATACGGCCGCATTTTGTGGCACCGAAGCAGAATGCAATTTCCCTCCAAGTGTTCTTATACATACTTGCGTTATGACAGTTTGGATCACAGAAACATTTATGTTCTTCCGCTCAACAAGTAAAAAACAGGGCCTTGCATAAAATATTCATAATTTGTATCTTAATTTTTATAGCTTTCGATTAGAGCCAAAATATACCGAGACCACGGAAAACGGCACGATTTATCGATCTTCCGGCTGTCCATGAACTTTGCAGACATAGAGATGAAGGCGGTTATGCAGAATCTTCCATATTCTCGTATTTGCAGATCTAACTTCAAAGATGCTTGACTTGTTGAATTTCCCCGATTGAGAGTAAACATTTCTTGAACGTGATGAGCATTTTGTGCTCTGCTCGTTCTTTCCGATCCTTTTTGGTGAAAATTTTCTGAAAGTGCTTCATCAGTTTCGGACAGAATCATCTAACTGAGGTTTTGTTTCTTGAATGTTCCTCTGAAGCGATGTTGGACAATGGTGAAAGATTTTTTTTGATGAACCCAATATGGGCATTGCTTTCCATTGCTCACTCGCCATTTTTAATTCTGATGTCATAAATGCCCGCAGTGGGAACCGTGATTATTTTTTGAATGCTTTTTCTTTGGAATATAAGAGGTACGGAAACCCTGACAATTTGTGAATACTCTGTGCACTTATGACTCTTAAATGGTAAACTTTTTTTATGGACAAGTTTGATTCATTTATCTCAAATGCTTACTAGGCCCTTCGTTAATTGATATAAACTTTATAAAACGGCAATAACACAGCTATTTACATTGAATTATTTGAAAAGAGCCCTTTGACTAATATTCAATGTAAATTATATCACTATATAAAATTTGCTCACTTTCAGGCACTTATTTAACTACAAAATGTAGATTCCGATACATGTTACATCAATACGATACGATTTATAAACGCTAAAAGATGACAAAAAGAAATTAATGAGACATGAATAGAAGCAAATGAAAAATAGGGATGCTTTTTAACGAAAGAAATAAAATAAAGCTGTACATACTTGATTTGAAAAAAATGAATCAATGTTCTTTAAACCAAAGCCATAAAGTTAAGCATACTGCTTTAAGTGTAAAACAAATCCACGAATGGAAGACATCAGTTGTGAAAAAATTCTTAATTTAATCATAAGGAAAATAACAATAAAAAATATTTGTATTTACATATATAATATTTGAATTTGAGGCAAAAATTATAAGCGATTTAAAAGAAAAATTATAAATTATAAAGGCTTGTGCAAAATGTTTTGTGTCATTAGGTTTGTATCTAAATGCAATTCGATGAGAAAATGAATTTCATTGAAAATGTAACGAAACAAGTTTTAAATTAATTATTTGTCGGTGAATTATTTTCATATAATGAAAACTGGAAATCTTGTAAATAAAGTCTTCATTCTGATATATTTTGTGAAAACTCTACGACTGCTTGTAATAAAATGATTTCTTTAAATTTGAAGAGAATCAAAACTTTCTATGAAGTAAAACATACAACTGGCATTTAATATGGAAGCTAAAATAATTATTTAATATTTTAATAACTTAACTGTGTCTTTGATTCAAAGTATTTAAATAGTATATCTTTAATCAGAAAAATACGCTTTTTAATTTATCGAATCTTTCAAAAATACTGAATTTTTTCTCATTTAGTAACGAATATTTCTGATTTTTTCACAATTGGTATAATCTTGAGATCGCATGTTCAACTGATGTTAAAAAAGAGGTAGGTGGTGATGCTTTTTAAGTGACGATATATCATTTTCTTTCAAAAATTTGTTTCAGTTCAGCATTTAATAAATTTCATTCATTTTTAGGTTTGATTTGCTAGAAATTCATGGGTATTAATCAAAAGAATACGAACTCTGGATTATAATATCCTATATAAAGAAGAGAAAAATATTGTATATTAAGAATAAAATTTTAATAGTTTTTAGCGCAAATTATGTATGTATGCATTGAAAGTAATTCCCATTAAGATATAATTTATCTCTTTCAGTCTTTGATATAATATTGATTTCTTATCGGGAAAGAATTTTTTCTACAAATCAATCATATGGGAACAATTTCTTACAAAGCTTTGAATGAAATGAGACTCCTTCAATCATATCTTTTAATCGCGAAATTTTGTTTTTATCTTAAAGAGCTATCTTAGACAAAAACTTAAGTTGCCATTGAAGCATTTTCAGAGACAAAGCTTTCGTGTACATGAGAAATTTTTACAATGTTTGTTATTTTGATACAGTTTGTATATCTTTCAAACAACTTATGCTTTATGAAGACGCATGTAGTTTTTCTCAGTTCTCAAAGGTGTTTGAAGAAAATAAATCTCGAAGTTTTCATTTTGATCAAAAATAAGTTTATATACAGATTGACATCTTGACTGACAAAATTTAACTAAATAATTTGGTGTCACCTTTCTTCCTTAAATCCTATTTTCTTAATGAAATTATCATTAAAATGTTTTGACAGCAGATCAGATTGAAACGGGATTTTGATCAGGTTACAATCTTTCGTCTAATGGTTAAATTATCCGCCTTGTTTAATTAAAGCAAGGATTTCAGATGAATGAGGAATGTTATATCCTATTAATTTCCTAATAGTGATATTACACATAAATTATTTATAAGAGTTCACCTGTCTTGGAGGAGACAACCATCATCTTGAGCACTCTGGATGGAGGCTCCGGAACGCTAGTCAGGTTCCCATGGAGGACTGAGTCCAGAATGCTGTCCTGAGAGTCGGCCATACTGAAGGAACTCTCAGGAAAACCAAACAGAAGTTGTCTCTAAATGATACCCAAGCTTCGATTCCAAATCATTTCCTAGAAAGAGAGAAAGAGTAAATATAAGTACTTGCGTTGTCCTCTATTTCCATTCAAGTAACACACGTTAGAGTATCTCTTGTTAGGGCCACCTGGAAGCTATTGCCATGGTGCATTAGCCGTAAACAGAAGGATATTGTAAATTGATTGTTCTGCTTGAACATTGTATATCATAGGTATAAGCAAAAGAAATGCATATAATCACTCAAAGTGCAAAAGATCGTATATTGGTTGAAATCCACTAATCGGTACCCTTTCATATCGCCAACGGATGCCAAGTCGCCAACGGATGCCAAGTCACCAATGCCCAAAAGCAAGATGGCTGCTAATGTAAGCAATTCAATGCAACGACATTGAATTGTAATGGAGACTATAAAATTAATATGCATTGGTGACTTTGCATCCATTGGTGAAACGAAAGGATACCGACTAATGGATTCAAACAAATGGAATTTTGATATGCGACCTTTTGGATTTTGAATGCCGATATTATTGAACAGCTTCACAGGTCTTTCATTCATTGTACCAGCCTTATTCGTTAGTTGCTTCTAAATTTTTCCGGAAGTATAAGCATTTCTATCGTCAATTTTAATTGGGAATCAGCTTTAACTCGCCGAAAATTACTTGAGAGAAGAGGTTGAGATTTTGATCAGCTATAAACCAACAGCCATGATAATAATTTATTTCGAAAATATGTTATTAACAGACTTTTTCTATGAAGGTCTTTCAATCACTTATTTCATTGATTATTACAGATGAGATTTTAATGTGCTTTTCCATAATGTTTTGCGTTTTGTAAGCCTAAATGTTCACTAATCCAACATTATGTATCAGCTGATTTCTATTGTAGTTTAGATATTGATAGAAAAAAAATGTTTTATTTAAATGAAATAAAAATATTTAAAAAGTAGGGATTAAAATAAAGTGACAAATTAAAATTGTTTAAATCTTTTACCATGTAAGAAAATGAAACAAATATGGCAACTCAAGCTAAGTAAAGAAAAAAACCAAAATCGAACATTTTTTGGTCTGAAACAATAATTTGAGAAACAGAAATTCTCATTATTAATAGTTATAATAATAGTCACGACTCTTTAAAAGACAGCTTTTGAAGAAAACATTTAATATTAAAAATACAGAAAAGACTTCCTTTGCCACGTTTATCGCATTTCCTAAACTTTTATTAGCTTATAAATAAATGCAAGAAGTGAATAAAAAATGAAATATATTATTGTCGGCTCCTCTCCTAGTTTAATTTCATTCTATTAATTTTTGTGCTGTTGATTCAAATATTACTTTGCCACTTCTTTACTTTTTACTTCTTTACTTCTATTACTTTTTAATAGATTTTTTCATTTGAAGAAAGAATTAAGTAGATGTAAAGAAGAAATTTTCTTCCACTTTTAATCAAAATTTCTTCAGGTATATTGATTTTTCAGAAGTCGACGCAATGCTAAGCTTGACGTTTTGAAATCTACTGACATATTTTCTCTGAATACACAAAATGTTCACAAACTTTTACAAAAATCATAACGACTTTTCAAATCATTTGTTTATTTTGTTTCGTAAATTCTTAGGAACGAGAATATTCTTAGAAAACAAATAAGAATAGTTTAAAAATATTTTTAGCGCGAATGACATGCGGAAAAAACGTTACTGAAAAGAAGGATATTATCGTCAGAAATCATATGAAGCAATAAGAGATAAATATGGAATTTGAAGTCTAATATTGTCAAATATTTCTGATTTCTTGACATTTTAGGTAGAATAAATTGTGCACTTCGAAGTTCCAAAAGACTTTAATGCTACCATAATAAACCACAAGACGCTGGATTAAATAAAAAATTTCTTTTAGTAATTTGATTCAGTATAATGTTTTTCATATCAGCTTAGTAGAAAGTTTTTTCAAAAGACATCATTTGCAGAATTTTTTTTCCATGAATATTTTCTTGCGCCATTTACAAATATCTTACGGTTTGTTCTTTTGGGCTTTCTTATTTGGATTTAACGCTAGTGAAGCAAAGTATTCTCCAGCTTGGTTTGAATAAAAATTATTATATTTAAAAACTATTAAGTTAATTACTACTAAACGACTATTTAAAAACTCGAAGCAATGAAGCTGGATTTTATTGCTTTTTAAGAAAAAAAATTATTTTGCAAAAAGTTATTTTTCAAATAATTTTGATAGGAAGATAGCAAATGCGTAACTTTTTATGGAAATGCAAGGTGAAAAAATAATGTTGCATGATTATTAAATAGAAAAAAAATATGCTATAATAATCATTTTAAAATCCTCTTCATGAATTTATAGCGTTAAGTTGCTAACGATGATGATGCACTGAACATTTGACTTATTGCTTTTATTTAGTTTGATGTTGAAATTTAAGCATCAAGTAAATAAATATTTAAATGACAAAATGCAGTGTGAGTTAAAAGTCCTTAGACAAACTTAAAGAGGATTTATACTTAAAGATTGTCTAAGGAATTTTGACTCTCCCTGCATAAATATTCGTAAATGTTTATAATTTACCTTGAATACTGTACACTTATCAGCTGTTGAACTTTACAGGCAGTGAATTTGATAGAAAAACGAAAACATAGCTGAATCAAATGTAGCAATTTATAATGCTAAATTTTGGAAGAAAAATAATAGAAACATTAAAGATCCTAAACATTAATCTCTGACGAAATTTAATTTTAAAACTTTTTTAACCCCTTCATCTCGCGATTATTTTTTTGTTTTTCTGAATAGTGCTAAGAAATGGCACAAATAGTCCCACTTTCTTCATGTTTTCGCGGTGAGATTTCCTGCCTTGAATGGAAAACATAATCGTTTTGCCGGAGATTCGAAAAAAAAAAAAATCCGACAAAGAAGGGGTTAAAAATTTGGCTATGCCATCTAAAAAATCATATAAAGAATTGATCTTTTAATTGGTATCGTATGGGTTACAATTTATTTTATTTCTGTATTATCTAGATGAAAACAAGCGGGAATGTTCGCCCTCTACTTTCTCCCACATTTCTTTCACATAGACTCGCTTCATGCTTAATCCCTTAACCTACAACTTGATTTAACCTCCTAATTAGATGGCACCATTTTTTATTATTTCAATCTATTTAAGATGGTTAAGGATACTTGAGACAGTCCAGCGTGTCCAGGTGATTTTTGTATTTAAAACTAATTGTTACGTTAACTTAAATACGGATTTAAATAGCAAAAATTCTGTAATTCGATGCACGCGTCAGACACGTTGTTGTAGGTTAAGGGTAGTGAAGAGAATTGAGAACAATTTAAACCTCTTTCCTTTAACCAATTTGATACAAAATTTGAGGCAGATTTACAATTTTAAGATCTGATATTGAAATTTATCTTTCTGACTTGTTCTATTTTTGAAATATTGCTTTCATGCACACACCAGCAGATAGGCCGAAAAACATTCAACCCATTGGTAGATTTAGTCTAAAATTCGACCTGAATTTTGATAATAAAGCAAAATGCCAAACTTTATCTATCTAGATCAATGCACATTTTTATCGTCTTAGCAAGCAGACAGATAGAGAGAATTTAGAAAAAAAGTTTTTTTTTCGGTTCCAAAGAAATCTGAGACATAGAAATTCATTAAAATCTTGAGAGCGAATTTTTCGACAAACATATTACAGCCAAACCTCGGTATAACGAACCCGGGATATAACGATCTCCCGGTTATAACGAACTTTTCAAATGGTCCCAACCGTACTTCTGTGCCACTGATGTATTTTGAAATGCTTATAACGATCTTTAAAAGCAAGGAATTCGGATATAGTGAACCAAAATTTCCACTTTTCAAGCTTAGTTTTTGCTCTTTAACGAAAAATTACTACTTATTTCCATGCTTTAAAGAAATAAATGTAGGTACAATTAAGTATAAGTTAATTTTACTGTTTAATGCTTTAAGAACAAATATTTACTTTATTTTATTATAGCTTATTACTAATTGCAATTAGTGTGAGTAATTTGTTCAACGCGGAAATGCATTTAAGTATTATATCAAATTTTGTGTAGCCAATATTTGAAAATTCGGATATAGTGAACCCTCGGTTATAGCGAACTTCTGCCTCTTTCGTTGAAGGTTCATTATAAAGGGGTTTGACTGTATTTTCTCCTTCTATACTTCGTATACGAGAACATAATAAAGCTCAGGTGAGATTGAATAATCAATGCTGGGTTTGGGTAACACCTGGTAATTCTATCATAAAAATGTCCTAATTTTAGAGATCTTTTTAAATTTTTTAATCAGATTAGGAGTGCTGAGGTATACAAGAAAATAAGATGGCTAAAAATGTTTAAGGTATCCGACTGCGTTCGGAGACATTTTTTTGAAAAATAACTTATATATATTTTTTAATGTTATTTTTCAACTGCATATGTTTTAAAACTATGAAAATATTGTAAAATTAGGCTTTCAAAACAATATTTTTTAAAAAAACTGAGAAATTTTAAGAAAAATGACTAAAATATTTGCCTAACGCTAACAGTCATAGACAAAATCATATTCTAAATATACATAAATCCCTGTAGGAGTACATTTTTATGACAGTTATCTGTGTTATGCTCTAAAATATTTCTTATACTTCAAAATAGTTTTGAGATATAGCTGAACATAGTTACTAAACTGGTAATTTTTCATAAAAAATGCTTTTCGTTTATATTTAAGCACTAAAAATAATACTTGATTTTAAAATTGTCCTTAGTTTTTAGAGGAAAACATCAAGCATATTACAGAAAACAATCTCAGAAAATTTCATATCAATACTTGAATAACTGTTTGAGAAATCATTGTTACGGTCGATGGTTTTCCTCAAAAATATCATTTCTCAGAAAACACATTTAAAGTTTTCATGCAACATAAAATAATGCTTACAGTTCGGTAATAAAACAGCTGTAACTCCATTTGTAATTCACGTTGAGTAAAAAAGTGAGACAGTTTTAGAAGGCTGATTAAACAGGCTACAAAATTAAGTCAAAAAACTTTTTTGATAATTTTCATCAAAAATGACGATTTTAAACCAGTCGGATACCCACTGTAAGGAAAGGGTACAGTAAAATTTCGGCCAGGTACCTATGAGATGAAATATTTCAAGCCCTTTCTTATAACGGTAGTAAATAAGGAACCCACGTGATTTAGGTTCTTAAAATTCTCTCGAGCCATTAAATTCGAATTCGATAAAAAATTGGAAACGCTAAGCTGCCATAAATACCTGGAAAAACGTCTCTACATAAACAGTTGAGCTCAGTTCCTTATATCATAAGCGATGCGATCTACTATATTTCTGTGAGCCTGCATGTTTTGGCATTAAAATAACTCTCTAAAGCTATCCCTGTTACGTTTTGAGAAAGGAAGCCATAAAATGAAAGTAAATACGATATTTATTCGAAGAATTTTCGCATTTATTCGATGGGCCGGAAAGAAAGGAAGTAATTCGAGGAAAAGCGAAGTGAGTTCCATATCTCAATAGTTCTAATGACGAGGTATTTTATTTGTAGTAAGGAAGTGCTTTATGCAGTTCAAAGCGAAGCTGATCTTTGATTTTCCTTTATAC